>JAJOOR010028649.1:0-14496 GCA_036250505.1 Solanum acaule
TGACTAACCTAGGAAATCTACAAGTAATTAATTTCATTGGGAGAGTACTTCATTCATTAATTAACTACTTTCTTTATTCACTACTTATTCTATAAAATATGATTTTGAAAAAAAATATCAACAAACAAATTAAAAATAAAAGATGAAAAAAAATTCAAAAACAATCTTGAAAGTTGAAGCTTCAACAAATTTTATCAAGGAAGATGACATTTCAAAAAGTTCAAAGGATGTAAAAATAGAAGACTCAACCAAAACATGTGAAGGCCAAATTGAGAAAAATCAAGATCCAAATAAAGGAGTTATGCACCATTTACATCAAAAAACAAATGATTTGTCGAACTAGAACTAAAATTCATTTGTCGTCTAATTTCATTATCAATAACACTAGATTCAGCAGGAAAATTTAGATCAATTTGAAGTAATGGAATTTGAATATTTTGTGATGTTGTCATGTTTGCTTAAAGAATTTATATATAAAAATATAAAAAAATATATTTTACACAAAATATATAGGAAAATTGAGGTGGGAAAAACTTGATTTTTTAAATTTTTTTGGATCAATTGGTGAAAAAATTTGGCTCCAAAAAGTAAAATTTAAATAGTCATTCAAATGCATTTATATTTTTGAAATCTAACATTTCATCATTTATTACAAAGTTGTCATAAATAAACATTAAATAAGGGCATAAGGGTAAAATTACCTTATTTCTTAATGTAAGTGCAAATGAAAAAAATGACTTATAATATGGGACGGAGGGAGTTCGTAACAACTAATTACTTATTAACTTTGTCTTAGTACTGAACAAGTTGGAGACCATATTTGTTCAATTAAATTAATTACATGTCAGCATATGCCCTACTAGGAGGAACCCCATATCAATGTGAAGTAATACGCCCATTTCACATGTAAGAAACATAGTCAGAGTTTGCATATTATTTAAAAATTTAATTTCAGACTTGAGATCTGAAGTTTCAAACTTATATTTTGGGTCTGAGGTTGGAATTTGCCAAGACTTGAGATCAGTCTAAATTCATTTTTATTAGTATCCGAAGGTAATTATTCTTTCCGTCCTATATTAGTTGATCACCTTACTTAAAATATAATATTGTTATTTTATATTAGATGTCCACTTTACAAAATCAAAAAAATATTTAATTAATTCTTTCCTTTATTACCCTTGCAATTAATTCTTTTTGAGAGTGTTAACATTTATTTGTGAAATTTTCAAGAAGTTTTTTAAGGGGTGAATCAGTAAAATTATCTTCTTATTTATGTTTTCTTTATGCGCGTATAAAAAAATTGATCAACTAATATGAAACGGAGTAAGTAATTACTACTCTCTCTGTCCACTTTTAATTGTCATGGTTTCCTTTTTTTAGAGTCAAACTATAAGAACTTTGACTAACATTTTACGAGCATTTTTTTTCATTGTATTGTTATGCAAGAAATTGCAACTTATAGTACTTTTCGTATAGTTTTTGAATATCTAAATTTTTTGTTTAAAATGTCAATTTAATGTAATTTAATTTTAAAAATTAGTCAAATTGACTTTTAAAAAGCACAACATGACAATTAAAAGTGGACGGAGAGAATATTTAGGAACATCAAAATGGTTGAGTGAAATAGTGGGCTTCAAATTACACTACCAACTTAGAACAGCCCATTAGAATAATATTGGGCCGTTAAAATATGCTACTATTTGAGAATCCATTTTGGGTCCTTTTAGTGTTACTATACAACCTCTCTTTGTTGAAAAAGTGTAAATCTAGGGTGTATTTGGTAGGAAGGAAAATGTTTTTAAGAAATAAATAATTTTTTTATTATCTTCTTGTGTTTGATAAATAAGTAAAAAATATTTTTTTTTAAAAAAGATATCTATATATAGTTTAGACAAATATGTACAATGGAAAATGAGTGTGAAAGTGTAGGGGTGTGGGGTGGGGTGGGGGTGGGATAGGGCAACGGGAGTGCAGGCAAAAATTAATGATGAGGTGTACTGGAGGGTGGGCAATACCTTTAATGCGGAATATTACTTGTGGAACTTGTTTTTCGAAAAAATTTCCTTTCTCATGTGCCTAATGCCTAAATCAAGACCTTTAAATGAAAAGAGTCTAAATTTATACACTAGACTACGTAATATACTAATTGTTTAAAATAAAATTATTATATATATACATTGTCAATATACGTCAATTACTCTTAAATGAAAAAAGCAAAGACAGAAGACACGGACAAAGCTTTTCATTTTCATGAGAATGATGAAAATTGCAGTAACAATATTACTTATTAGACAAAATTGCAAAATCCTTCCAATTATAAGTGAAGCTAAATTTAGATATTGTTTTTTTTTTTTTGGTTTTTGTTTTGAGATATGAGGAGTATGATTAAAGTGATTGATGAGTCCAAATCAGAGAAGGAAAGATTAGTGGGTGCCCTCAATCATACGAAATTAACTTAATTAGACCACAATGTCAATATATATATTTATTAATCATCAACTCAAAGTGTGCCCTCCCTTCTCTGCCTTTGCCTTGTACCACCAATCCTAATATCGAGCAGCCGACCTCATTAATACTTTCTTCGTTTCAAAATAAGATTTTTTAAATTAAAAAATAATAATTGTTACTTTCTTTTTTTCATATTAAATGAATTTTTGAAGTTTTTTTTATTATTCAAAGTATAAAATGGACGTTTGATTATTTTTTTTCCATAATTGCGCTTTTATTTATTGAAGTTTTATATTTTCTAGGAGATAAATTAATTACATAAAAAGTTATATTTATGATTTCATAAAGAGCAATAGTGGAAATTATGTCCTTGAATGTTTTTGTTAAAATGTGTTCATTACCTCACAAATTCAGTTAATATAAAATAGAGAGAGTACATTATTTCGAACTATATTACCAACTCAATTCTCAAGAAAACTCTAATACCATGCTACTTAATACAAGTTATTTTTATTCATTATATTTCTTAATAGGCGTGACATGGGCTAAATTAAAACAACACTTATTTGGAGACAATGAATATAACAATTCGACTTTAAACTTCTCTTTTAATCTATAACGAGATGGTTTACAGCTCCACATATATATTTATAATTTATAAATTTTATGGGATAAAAAAATTCCTTTCATTCTTAAACTTCAGGCTCATTAATCATTATCACATAGATTTTGAAGTGAACAAAAAAATATCGTTCTTTTTCAAAATTTTTATTTTATTTTTGGAGGGTGGGGGTTGCTTATAATTAGTATTGAATAGATGGTGTTATAGCATATGGGCCTTGCAGGGTCAAGTATTGAATGAATTTAAATATTTCTTCCGATGGAAACGATCTTTCTGAGTTCATCAATTATTTTATAGTAGTAGTTCATATGTCAAGTGCTTGGTAAAAGATTCATGTCCTATCAAATTAAACCACATCTTTAATTTGCTCCACATGAAATTCTTGATGAGGGTCCCTAATTAAGACTTAAACCTCTTCCATCAAATATTATAAGTTTTTAGAAAAATGTAGTATAATTGAGTCGAGAAATTAGCGTGATCTAATTATTAACTCTAGGAGAACGGCTCTCTTATCCGAGAAATTAGATAAACGTTTGGATATGAATTTGATGATATTTGAATAAATGAATATTTGAAGTTCAATTAAAAATTAGAGTTATGTTTGAAATATGTATTTTGCATGAAAAAATATTAAAATTTTATGAATCAATAAACTTTTTTTTCTTAAAAAAAAATGGTTAGATCAACTCCAAAGTCAAAACTAAATATTGAATTTTGAGAACACACTCTTTGAACAGAATTTTGAATAGTTCACTTATTTTAAACTATCAAAAAAAGTTTTAACAATTCACATAATATGAAATAAAATATTACTTACGTACGTAGTGTCTATTTCCCAGGAAATGTAGCTAGGTGGAATCCCCGGGGGTGGGGATTGTTGTGTTTAATATGAGCATGTGACATGGTGGCCCCCAATAAAACATGAAAATAATAGTAGTAGTGGACTGGTAGCAGAAAGAAACAAGCTTGTTGATGTTGGAGAAAGGGAATAAATGCAAGTTTAATTTGAGAAAGCTGATGCATGCAGCAAAATATTTGGAAAGTATTAGAATAGGAGTATTATATATAAGCTTTTCCTCTGCATTTATTGTTTAGATAGCCATGCATTATTCTATCTACTTTGTGTCATTTTCTCAAACCCCCCTTTTCTTTACGACGACATGTGCAATCTCTCATCTATTAAGCAATATTTGTTTCTTCTTTGTTCATATAGGTTGATGAATTTAAATATTTCTTCCGTTTCAAAATAATTTAAGTTACTCTTGGTATTAACAAGAAATGATTATAAAAGGGGAGGAGCCATCCCTGCATTTATTCACATATATATATATTCTCACCGCATTCTTTTCTTCATGTTTCACATTTAAATTCACCACGCGCTTCTTTCACAGTTTTCATGCCCAAAATCCAAATGAACACCAATTATTCATTAACTATTAGAGTTTTTATTATTTATCGTCTTTATGTTAAGGGAAAACTACATAATTAGACAAACTTAACTACCATATATACATATTTTATCTATAGTTTAAACATATTACTCATAATACCACTTTTTAATAATTATACCGTGTATTTTAAAAAGTTAAATCAGATACACAAATCACTTAAAGATGGTATTGAATAATTATCTTCAAATTCAAACTCCTTAATTAAAGTTACATTAACAACCGTCTCCCAAACTCCTATGCCAACGGTATATCTCCCCCCACTCCCACCCCACCCCATGTTCTCCATCACCTCTACCTACTTTCTCTTCTTTCGTCCTCAATCTCCTATTTCAAGTTTATCTCCTCCATTCTCTTTCTTCCTTCTCCCTCGTAGATCTTTTTCACTAAACAAATAAAAATTGAATTGATGGCTTTTTTATCGCATTTTTCTACTGTGAAGATTTTTTTTTAAAAAAAGTTACTTGAAGGGTTCAACGGAAGAGAAAGGCAAGACGAGGTAAGGTATGTTTAGACGAGGGTGATAAAGGTAAGAAAACGGTGCAACAAAAGCTCTGGAAAATGAAGGATAATTCTAGAGGATGAGATTTGGGATTTTGTCTTTCGATGCTTTAGCCAATGCTTTCAATGCTGGATTGTTACAACTGATAAATGAAGTTGAAAGACAAGATACAGAGTCATATCAACACTGGATTTTAGCTCCGAACTTGGTGAATTTACGATGCATTTGTAGAGATACAATGTTTGCTAGACGTATCTAAACGTTCTATTTATTTGTCGTTCATCTGCGTATCTCCTTTTCTTCCATGTATATATCCTTATTTTTATATATTTAAAAGATTAATATCGAATAATTAGATACATGCTTCAGATACATAATAAGTTTCAAATACATGTTATGTATCAGATATACATATATAGCAGATACACCTAATGGAATACATTTAATGAAATTAAGTGCATGAATCAGATACACATTGTTCTCTAAATATGAAAAATTGAAAAAAATAAATCACAAAATTCAAAAAAACAAATTCGAATTTATGAAAAAAGTTATTCACTTTGCTGTTGCTGGAAAAATAAATAGAAGAAATTAGTTTTTTTTTTTTAAAAAAAGTTGTTAAAGTAATTATACTCAAAAGTTGTGGATACATGATCCTCAAAAGTTGTTAGAGTAATTATACTCAAAAGAAAGTTTTGTTTGTTAATTCCCATAAGTTATACTCTTTTAGTTAAGGAAATAAGTTATAACATTTATTTCAGAAGTATTAAATATGTATCTCAACTTTTAAATCGGATAGATATATGTATCTGACGAATTATGATACATGTATCCCATAATCGAAAATGATATAGAAAGTAATAATTAAAATTATCAAAATTTCTAGTAATTAGAATCCAAACTAGTGAAATTTAGATAGTTAATATGTTCATAAAGAGAATATTAAAATTCTTTCTTGCCAATTCGAGTCCTGGCCCATTATTATTTGTACATTAGATATTCCAATTGCAAATCTTTACTAGTTACATCGTATTAGATTCTATGGTAGTTGACGATGCTAATATTGACCATTTGTTGTAGTGATTTGTTATATCATCCTATCAAATCAGTCAGATTTGGCCTCAATATATTGATTACCCCAACTATGGTGGGCCATATATAGCTTATACTTCCGTCATTATGTTAAATAGTTCACTTTTATTAATTTTAACCGCACACTTTAAATAACTGAAAGTTAAATATACATAATCAAATAATATTGAAATTAAAATTGAAAATATGCAATAATACATGAATTAAAATTGCTATTTTCCAAAAAAAATAAAATGAAACGAGAGAGTATATCATAAGCTAGAGCCTAGAAGCAAATGATCAATAACAAATGAATTAATTACAAAGATAACTCTATCAATGATTAGCATAAGTACTTAAATACACAATTTTGAAATTAATTATAAAAGACAATAAACATATATACCTAGCTATATTGGCACAAGTTTTTCAAAGTGGCGTATTTGAAAAGAGAAAACTGTCTACCCCTTTATTTTGTGTTACTCTGCCTTCACTAAGACGTAAAGTTCATTTCTTCCAACATTAATTTGGTTTCTTTTTTACCAGTATCTTTTTACTTTAATTAGTTCACTATCATTCCATAGATATAACACCAGTTAAATTAGTATTTATGATGGGCGTAATTCTTATAGAATTAGAAGGGAAAATGTCACAAATGACTTTTTGTTTTTCCTGAAATATTCAAAAATTTAAATAATATTAATTCATCTAAACAACCCATATTTAAGATCAATCAAGTAATTACTAAAAGCATGATAACTTGAATGGAATTTTCAGTTAAATGAACAGATTGAATTGAATTTTGGTAAATCAAATTAGTGGATTAATAAATTAATAAATGTGCAAGTTAATGGCTTGTCCAAAAATCTCATGGACCATTGATTGGGATGAAATAGGCTAACAATGACTCATAACTTAACACGTTCGATTCTATTAAAGTATGTAAAAAAATAGTTTAATCTCATTAATAAACTTTAACTATGTATCAATTCATTTTTTTGACTAAACTATATCAAATATTATAAAATATAGTGAATGGATAAATGAACTGATCATTAATATGCCCAAATCATAATTTCATTGGCTAAATTTACTCCCTGATTATACAGCTAAGGTGTTAAAGTTTGCCACATTTGGAAAGTGGACCTAATTGATCGAAATTGCATACATATCCTTTTCAAACTCTCTTCAACTCCCATCTCTTTTGCAGCTTGCACCATTCCCTATTAAAAAAATGAAATATTTTACAGCAGAGTATATATATATATCATAATGTAATGGAGTAATTAACACCCCCTCCGTCCCATATTAGATAGGTAGTTTTTATTTTACACGAATATTAAGAAATCATTATTAATAGATTGATCAATTTTACTATCTTGCCCTTTGTTTATATTTCCTCTGTCCAATAATAGTTGTTCACTATACTATTTTGGGATGTCCAACAATATTTGTCACTTTATGAAATTAATGGATAATTTTACACTAATTAGTTCCTAGTTTACCCTTATCATTAATTATAGTCATTTCTCTATTACATTTTTCAAGACATTATATTTATTATATTCAACGGGTAATATAGTACCATTCTATTTATAATTTCTTAAAAGTGTGCAAAGTCAATAGTGAACAAGTATTATCGACGGAGAGTTTTAATTAGCCTTTTGAAAAAAAAAACTTTAGATCTTTAAATTAGTTTAAACCTCCAAAGTTCATATTAAAATTGTAAGGGTAAAATAGGAAAAAAATATTTAATTATATCCTGATTTAGTAAGTGAACAATTAATATGTGACAAATATTTTTAGTACGATATCCATCTAATTATAAGGAACAAAGGGAGTGAGTACTTTCTTGATGTCACTTTGGTTATCTCATTTTGCTTTGACACATAATTTAAGAAGACAAAAAAGATTTTTTCGTTTGGTTTGAATATGAATTATGATGGAATAAGTTATGTTGGGATAAATTATGTTGAAATTAGTTATGATGGGATAAGTTGTGCTGAAATTAGTTCTTATTGAGTGTTTGGTTTGTTGTATTAAAAATAATATACATTGAAAATTTTAAGAACAAGTTGTTTGTTTACAAAATTACCCTTCACTTTATTTAGTTTTTTTTTATATTTTCTTTGCAAGCTTTAGTTATTCATTTTTAAAAATAAAACTTCAATTTTATTTAGCTTAAATATTTTTATTTATGCATTTCCATGATAAGTACCATATGTATTTAAAAATAAAACTTTTTTCTTATTTAGCTTAAAAATAGAACTTCCCTTTTAAGTTTGTTAGAGAGAAGAAAATTTATGATAAATAAACATAAGAATTAGTCAAATAAATTCATAAATAAAAATTATATTTATATACTGTAATTTTTTAATAGAAAAATATGAATAATTATCATAAAAACAAGGAGTAGTGAATATTATTATACATGGTATTAAAAATAATGTAAATATACATAAAAGTGAAAAATGATGTATAAAAAGGATTTAAAGGGATATATTTTTCATTTTCCTATTTTATTTCAGAATAAGTTATCCCGAGATTACTATACCACCCAATGTGAGGGATAACTTGTCCAGATACTAATTCATAATCCTGGGATAAGTTATCCCAAGCTTTACAACCAAACAAGGAAATAAAGGATACTTAAATTTATCCTAGGATTAACTCCCCTTATCCATCACACCAAACGCCATAGTTTTATATATATATATATATATATATATATTTGTTTTAAATTAAATATGTTTAATGTATCAAAAAGTTATTTTATTTCAAAATCTTAAATATGTCTAAAATTAAAGAGTAAAAAAGAAGAAGATGCATGCACTTTTAAAACGGACTAAAAATGAAAAAAGTACATAAAGGGCAAAGAAGCAGCTTCATCAAATGATCATGTAAAAAGGTAAAATCTTTGGATCAGAAGGGTGTATTGATTACATCAAGTTGAAGAATAAATTATTAAAGTAGCTAGGCTAGAGCTTTTTCATTTTGTTCGTGTTATATATCTATTTGCATATTAAGGTCAAGAGCTGGTAAAGTGTAAAATAGTGGAATGAGACAAACTAATTAGTGAAAAAGAGAGAAAGTTGTATGATTGTTAATGGTCACTATATTGCCAGGCTAACCAATCTTCATCTGAAAGTGATGTATCAATCCATGAAAACCAAACTAGTCCTAATGCTGTCCTTTAAATTTAATTCCTCCCCATCCCCAATCCATAAGTGCCATGCATGTTCTTTCAACCAACCTTACCTAAAAGTAGGGAGAAATGGGTCAAATTCTTATTATTTTGATTGAGTTCAAGTGTCTCGTTGAAACTTCATGCAGTAGATGGATTCAATTGATAATTAGAGTAAAATATAAGGGTCGTTTCGCAGAGTGTATTAGTCAAAATAATGCATGCATTAGTTTTGTGTATTAGTAGTACCTTGTTTGGTATTTTTTTTATGTCATGTATAACTAATACACTCTATTTTTTTTTACATAATACCTAGTAATCCATGGATTTCTAGGTATTAGACTATTAGTAATGCAAATGAATTTAATACTTGCATTTGCATGGTTAAACAACTCAATTGCCCCTCAATCCATTTAATACTTGCATTATGGGTCGTTTGGTAGACCGCATTAAAACAAATAGTCCATATATTATGTATGATATTATTTAGTACTATGTTTGGTAGGAAATTGGGTCTATGTATAACTAATACATGGATTAGTTATACCTCCTATATGGTATTATAGGATGTATTACTAATACCTTCCATTTGGAGGTATTAGTAATACATGGATATAATACCATGAGATAAGTCTATGTAAAGACAAAAATATCCCTCAAATCATTTTAATTATTTTGTTTATTTTCTTGATTTTATGTTTTATATTTGTACTACTAAATTTATTTAAATAAATTAACTTACAAATTATTTAGAGAGAGTTGTTTGTTACTAAATAAATCCAATACAAATTAATACAATATTTGAAATGTGAGTTGTTTAACATTAACTAATTAAAAAGGCAAATCTATCACAACATGACGTTTGTGATCTTAATTGAAGGTATAATTTGTTGATATATATATATATATATATATATATAGTTTTCTAATTATTTGTATTTTGAACAATTTATAAAATTGAATACATATTAAAATTACAACTTGCAATTTTTATGTGTAAATGTAGATGATTTAATCAATTTTACTATTGTTTACCATCCTTTCAATTTTAAAAGTTGATAGTTTATCTTTTTTTAAATTGAAAATTAACATTTTGTAAGTGATCAATTTACTAAGATGACAATTATTTATCCTCAAATAATTTAAGTGAAAAAAGGCAAACATGACAATAAAATTGTTCTTCTCATAAATACATAGAAGGCCATAAAAAATAATATTGTCCGACAATTATTTACCTTGACCCACTTGAATAATAATTCAAGGGAATAATTGGAAAAAGTTTTTTATAAAGTTTTAATCCAAGCACAAGATGAGGTGAGAAACAATGAATCAAACGCTTGGTAAAAATAATTCCTGCATTACTAAACCTTGCACTATTAATTCCTGCATTACTAATCCTAGCATTACTAATCCCGGCATTATTAATCCTTGTACCAAACGACCCATTAAAGGAGTATAAGGACTCGTTTGGTAGGCGGTATTAAATAGAATAGTCCATGGATTAAAATTTAGTCCATCTAATACATTATTTGGTTACTTTATTTTATTTAATCCATGAATTATTTATACACCATATTTTGTCTTATTTTATCCCTAGGAAATGGAGGGATAACTAATCCAAGGTTTGTTAAACCTTGGATTCAGACCACTAATTGACAAAAGTATCCCTTTATTCATTTTCCTAAATTTCTTTTGTAATTTGATTTTCTTTTTATTTATATTGAAATAATTATAAATGTTGTTCTTTTTAATTCTCCAAATTCGTTTAGTGTAATTTAATGATTTCACTAATATTTTTTTCTCTTTTTTTAATTCAATGTAGTTCGTTGATTAACCACTTGAACTATTTTTTATATTAAGTTTTAGCTATTGAACAATATAAGTAGTCTTAAATCTATGTTAAGTTTAAGATATATTTGACCAACAAAAAAAATTAGAAATACACCATTTCATCAAGGATTTTCCTAGTGGTACATCATACCTCAAAATTATATATATGTGTGTGTATTTAACTTAACTAGTTAAATGAAATAGAAAATCCTACAAATAAAATAATATTGTCCGGTGGTTATATCTACCTTGACTTAATTACATGAAATAAACAATCTCATAATAACACAAGGGTATAATAGGTAAGAAATTTTTGTAGAGTTTTAAATCAAACACAAGATACCCTTGACAAAAAATAATCATTGCACTACTAATCCCTGCATTACTAATTTATGTGTTACTAATCCCTGCATTACTAATACCTGCGTTATCAATGTTCATACCAAACGACCCCTAACACTCTGTTTGGATCATTGTTACCCATTGTATTGTATCGTTACTATACCTACAATGTTTGTTTTGATTGTTACTTAAAATGTATTGTATTATATTGTTAAATTCCGTTGTTACATAACAATGAAAAATCCCATTTTATGAAACAACCAATTTGGTGTGTTTCCATTGTTACTTAATTTCATTTTCCAATTATATCTTTACATAATATTTCATAATACTATTTTACCCTTCACCTTATATTATTTAATTCTAGTCAAACCTCCTACCCTAGAATAATTAAGGATATTTTAGTAAATTTATAAATTACAATACAATACAATAGAGTCAAACCAAACAATAAAAATGTTATTAAACAACAACAAACAATACAATCTAGCCAAACATTGTATCTACCATACAATACAGTACAATAGAGTACAATACAATACAACACATTATGAAATAATGGGTAACAATGATCCAAACAATGTGTAAGTGTCTTGTTAACCACTTAACTTTTCAACTCCTTTCTAGATGTTGTCCTTGAATTTAAAAGCGGTATCAGTGCCCTTAAAAAATATGTGTTTATCTAAGCAGTTACAATAGTGAAGTATATATGTATGTGCTCTTTACATAGATTGTTAGGCAAATTAGTAAAAAAAATTATTTTCAAGAATAATTATTAATAATAAGAAAAAAATAAGAAGAAGAATGTATTCAATTATATTGTTATTTTCTAAAATATAACTATTTTGGATCATCTATCTATTATTATTAATAAAGAAGACGAGTAAAGTAGTCCGTAGGGATTAGGGAGTATGATATAAGTACTTCTTTATCACTTTCAAAAGTTAGTGTACCTATTATCTAACCTTTATAAACTTTTAGTCTATGATTTCACAAAAAAAATAATTTGCTCGAAAAGACATTTAATAATGGAAGAAACTGCGAAGCTACATAAGGTATGAGTAGTATGAAATGATGTGAGATATTTTTTGAAGAATTGTACTAAGAACGCCTGCGTTAATTCAACTAATAGAAGATTTCATGGGCCAACATGTCTAAGTATGCAACATGTCAGACTGCTACTGCATGGAGTGGTCAGTGAGATTTCTTCTTTGCAGATTTGGTGGCTATAAAAATATCTGGCCAATCTTTGTTGATATGAAACAATTCTGGTGGTGCATGTGGTGGTTCATTAGTCTTGATGGAGCCATGGAGGGTCATTTGGTGTTAGGTTTGGGTGTCCCGTCAATCTCCCATGATTGATTAGATGCATCATTATTCGTGTGAATAGTCAATACTGTATAAACTATGTGATAATCATAAAATATTTAGTTCACTCTGATTCTCATTTTTATATTGAAATCACTAAAATAAGGTCTAGTCTTCCTTGCTTATAATTCTCTATTTTAAAGATTAGTTTTTACTATAAATAAAAATGTCTAAAGTTATCTTTTTTGGTGGTATAAATTATCTTTAAAACCTTTAAGGCTAGGATGAATTTATAGCCTAAATTATGGGGTACATCAATTTATGGTCTCTTTATAAAATTAGATATTTTATAAAAATATATATTTTAAAAATTAATACAATATATTATTTGTTAAAAGTCGTAATATAAGAAGGTTAAATTGTATACTAAATTGAAGGTTGAATATTTTATTTAGAGAACTAAGGTTATTTTCTGCTTAATTTATTTTCTTCTAATAATGATGCGCTCATATTATAGAAATTCTGAATTCTGAAGCGGCATTAGGGACAAGGGAGTACTAGAACTCACGGACACGGTTGTGAGGTGAGAGAATTTAAGAAGAAAGAGACATCACACCATGTGAGGGACACATTAATGTAGCTATAAACAAAGCTAAAATATACTCTTATCATATTAGACATATTTGATTAGATAACAACTAAACAGTATAAATAAGAAACTATTACCAAAAAAATCTATGCCGACACATATCCCAAAATGATTAAAATTTATTGAAGTAGTTCAAGTAATTGTGCTCCGATATGCTGCGTATGCATTTCATATAAATAATTTGAAAGTAAAACGATTACTTATATCTTTAGGAAACAATAAAAATGATTAGCAAGTTTTCAAATATGTCGTTTTCCCATCATTCTTGGTGATTAGGCACTCAAATCTTAATTCTTTTCTTTAGCCATATATCAACTTGAAACTATGGTGATATTATAAAGTCCTATTAAGAAAAATCAAATGCAAAAATTTATCAATAATATAACCACATTGCTTTTGGAATAATTTCGATTCATAAATTTCAATGATCTAGAGATCTCGGCCTTAAAAAACAAGCAATTAAGTGTCGTTGCCAAAATAATTCTTAATGATTATGCTAAACCAAACTCCATTTCCATCCTAATAGTCTTCCAAATCACTTTACTTCTTATATTTTTTATTTACACGCTCCTTAAAAAATTATGTGTTTTGACTATTATACTCTTATTTATTGTCTTTAATCATTTCAATAAATAAAAAGAGAGTTAATCTAAGCAATCACAATATTGGAGTATGTGCTCTTTACTTAAATTTCTATGCTAATTAGTCAATATATTTAATAATTTCCAGAATAATTATTACTTGAAACAAAATGAAAAAAAATACATTCAATTATAGCTTTTAATTAGTACGAAAAGTAAAGTGATCTGAACGAAATATGTAATAGCATAATTTGAGGCATAGAGCGCGGATATTTAAATTTTAGAGTCATATCCGTCAAAATAATGAGCACTAAATTCTCATGAATACTCATGTTAAATATATATCTATCTGGATTTTGCAACCAAATTAAAAAAAACATAATCAAACACTGATGTTGCTAAATGCTGGAATAGAAAGGGAAATGAGTGGTTCATTAAGTATTGTTCAACTTGTTATTTATGTCACTTTTATTAGTCGTAATTGTGACCTTAAATGTAGTGACAAAATGTT
>JAJOOR010028650.1:0-14874 GCA_036250505.1 Solanum acaule
GACAACTAAACAAAGAGAAGTTAGGTACTTGATACCTAGTTGAATTGGCCGCTCTATTTGTTGTGGTAGGCCAGCCTCTAGAACATCTTCAACCAAAAATTCACCAGCACTAGTTTCTTTTCCATGCAATGCAATAATATTTCCTACGACGAAAGATTCACATATGTAAAAGCAATTCATTTCATAAGTCAAATAACTTTCTCCTATAGAAAAGCAGCGTCAACCAGTGACAACATCTCCAACCAAAAATGGCATTAGATAACCAGCTATAAAGCCCTCAATTATAGAACCAAAATCAGTTGCACAACAGTCCAGCCACATGACAGGATTGAGCTAAAGCTACTCACCTGTTACATATGTAGACGGCAGCAAACAACCACTTAGTTTGACTCTTCCACTCTCATCTTCCAGAACTAAATTATCATCTAGGTGCGTAAAGTTATGACGTTGTACAAGCGGTGAAACAGATCTCTATATAACCAAGTTTGATTAGTAATCGCTTAAAGAAGGGATATGTTAACGCACAAGAATAAGACATATCTCAACAAGAATGGTTCTAAAATAAAACTTTAGCTATGAAAATCAACGTCTTATACCTCCTTAGAGTACTCATCCAGAATAGAAGGTTTAAGCTTCATGTGCTTGTAGAGTGTCCCAACTATAATGCATTCTTTGCCTTCCTCTAATCCCAGAACAGTACAGACTGCAAGGATACGGAAACAAAACACAAGGAAAAATGTAATATTTTGAGTAAACGTTCTAAGCACCAATAAGTAAGCTCTAAATGGTTCCAACAATAGCAAGTAAAAACCTAAATAGTTCAGTTGAGTAGTGAGCAACTTGCACTCTTCCATTCTTTAATAATGGACACAAGTTAGTGAAATGTCCATAAATACAAACGTCAGAACCCTTAATATAGTAGTTTTTAAAAAAACTAACCAATATAAGTAGCAGAAGAAAGATGAACAGAAATATTCACCAAAATATGGAGATTAATCAAACACAGGTGATAAAGATGGGAAGTACAACATCAATTGGGAAGTTTATCAGGTAGAAGAAGCCCTAAAAAAAAGTAATTACCAGCTAAATGGGGTTTCCAATTGGGAATGAGAGAGTAAAGGAGAGTTCGCATCAAATGGAGCCTAGCAAAATATATTTGGCTGTATTGTTGACCCCTGTAAACCTCCTTCTGAATCCCAAAATTCTCATCCTGTTTTGATGAAAAGATAAAATTGAAAGTAAAAAAGAGGAAGTAGACTAGTCTAGAGAAGAATGAAGGAAGATGAAAAAATACCAAAGATTGGTAAAGTGATTGTTTTCGGTGGAGAAGGCTCTTCTCTGAATCAACTTCCATTGATACCATGGCAGCTCTTCCCACTCCTACTTCACTTCCCTCTATGTACAACAACACAATAACCCAACGTTATAAATTTGAACCCACTATCATTCTATGTATCTATATATGTACTAGTTTTTTGACATGATTACCAATTTCAAAAATATATGTTATAGTAAATAGTATTGTTTATTTAAGCGAAGAGTTGAATAATAAGCTTAGCAAAAGATAATACTTCCTCTGTTTCAAAAAGAGCTACCTAGTTTGACTTGGCACGGAGTTTAAGAAAATAAAGATGACTTTTCAAAAAAATTATTAGTTAAATGCAATTATGTATATATTTATTTCAATTTGATGAGGCTCAATCATGTAATTAGTCTTATCTCACTAATATTACCTTATAGATAATATTTATTTTGTATTTTTCTTGTCATCTAACCAAATGTGCTTTGCATGTGTATTATACGTTAAATGTATAGATGTCATATGAATATGTGAAGAGAACAACTACATTTTATATATTAACATATTTTCACATTTGTTGTGAGGTTTTTTTTATAAAAAAAAAAGAACTCGGAACATTTTAAAATAATATATTTTGAAGTTAGAAGATCTCGTTAACTTGATAATATATTTGTGACATATATAATACTTTAATTTAAATACAAATACCTACCCAAATATAAATATATATTTGCATTAATGAGAATATTTATCTCATAAAATTAGGTATTAAATAAATAATAAAAATTAAACTAATACAAACTTCAACTGACGTTATTACAAGTCATAAAAACTTTTCTTCGTCTAAAATACTGAAATATTAAGAAATAGTAAATAAGTAAAACAAAAGGGCAATGTTTATATAGTACTAACTATTTTGAAGCAAACTTCCTGAAAATCTAAATCACATAAATAGCATTGATAAATATACTCAATCTTTTGTCTTGAGCATCAAAAACAAATCGTAACAATTCTCTAAATTTAAAAAAGATATTCAGAAGCATATATCTACATCACAAGAGAAATTGTTAATAAAAACAAATGAATTTAGACTACATCATGTTAACTTCATATATTGGAACATTACAAACTAATGTATATATTAAGCAAAACAATAATTATTATATAATCAAAATTATATTATTTTACTCAAGTTTATGGAATATACCCTCTTAGGATAAAATGACTTACTTCATCAGAATAGTGGTACCTCATATTCCGCTAAATTTCGAACTCACTGAACGATAATAAATCACACAAAAAAAATTAAAATGCAAGAAGAAGAAGAGTAGAAGTTTAGAAAAAATTGTGGTTGAAAAATGAGAGGAAGTCCCTCTATTTATAGTCAACAAAGGGTAGTATGAACAAACATTTTTTGTGTCTTATCTTAAAAATCATGACCTTTCCGAGAAGTCACAACACTTTGGAAAAGTCACAACTTATTGAAAAAGTCACAGTTCATCGAAAAATCACAACTCATCGAAAAAAATCACAACTTATCAGAAAAATCACAACTCATTGAAAAAGTCACAACCTAAGTTAGGGATATAGTAATTTAACATTCAAATTAGGAGTTCATGCTTTTAAGGTAATATAGATATATTTTGATTAAAGACATAAATCCCCTTTAACTTATTTTGAAAAGTCAGTTACACGTTTAAACTATCATGATAATCTATTACACACTCAATCTTGTTTAAAGTGAAATTAACACCCTAATTCGAAGACAATACCAGTTTCTGTGTGAAAATAAGTTATACACACATTTTGACACGTAAATAAGATTATTTTAATTTTTTTAAACCATTTTTGCTTAATATTTTCTTAGATTTTTGCAAAAAGTAGAAACCTATGCTTTCTTCCTCCTCTCACCTTACAATTCTTTCTTCTTAAAATTCATTTCTTCTTTCTTTTTCATTATTCATAAATTGAAGGGAAAACAAGAAATTTGAAGAGAGAATAGGAGACAACAAGACAATTATGAAGTTTAGTGATGTTGGCAGCGGCGATAGGCGGTGGGTAACATCATTGTTGCCGGTGAAACAAATAAAAACTTTCAGATCTATAAAAGCTCTTTTGAAATCTTGATAATTATGGATGAAAATCAAACATTTCATTAGTATTCTTTGTGTGTAAAATCATATATGATATTGATGGTTTGAGACAAAAATAACATTGTGATGGTTGTGGGTGGTGCTCCAGCGAGAATAAAGAAGACAAACATATAAAATTATTTTCTTCCATGAATTTTTGAAAAATGTAGGCAATGAAACATGAAGTTTATACATAAATGTCATAGGATTTTCAATAGAAGCCATTATCTTTCTTATAATTTATTCCGGTGTTCTTCTCCGGTGAATCCTCCGGCGAGTTCGAATAAAAATCATGAACCTTAAGTTAAAATATTTTAACTTTCCGATAGAAATCAACATCCTCCCCACTATTTTTTACTTCTATTTAGAGTTCTTTTTTAAGATAGAATGATGGATATTTGAAGAAATCATCAATGGTGATAAAGAATTTGTAAAGAAGAAGAACTTTAAAAAAAAAAAATAATAATAATTATATATATATATATATAATAGCTTTAAAGAAATTGGGGTCACCAATAAAAAGAAAAAAAAGGAAACAAATGACATAATTAATATATTAGAAATTATAATACTTAATTATATAATGACCAAAAAAATAGTACCACGTGTTTAAACTTGTCATTTTAACATAAATTTTCTTCTTCTCACGCACCTTAAGAAAGGTGAAGACACTTTTTGTGTCATGTCACCTTCTAAGGGGGTTTTGTATTGATATGAATGTGAAGATGCAGCAAGAAAATGTCATGTTACATAGTAACGAAGAAATATGAAACTCAAACTAAGAAACCAAGAAGGAGAAGAGAAAAATTTAGAATGGAGTCAAGAAAAAAGCAGACGACAATAGAGCAATGATCTTAGGTGTGTTTAGGAACCTATTAACACCCGCATTTTGGCCAAGTTTGGAATCGTTTTATGTTAGTTTATAGTCGTTTCGAGTCGTTTGATTTTATTTATACTAACCTATATGATTAGTTGTGTAGGTGAGCTTAAATAAATAAACGAGCACTGAGATGGGCATTAGGAAATACGAAAGATCCAAGTTGAAAAAAAGCAAGAATGAAGAAATGAAGTGCAAGTCATATGTGTATCCTATTTGCGTCGCGGGGAGGAATTCTATTCTTGCTCGTGAAATAAATTTCAGACAAAGGGGTCCGTGGAGTGGCTGCGTCACGGAGAAGAGAAGAATGACTTTAACAAAGAGTTTAGAAACCCCTCCACGATGAGCCCCTAGTTGCCAGTTTTGGCTGTTTCGACTTAATTATAAATAGACTCAGATTTTATTTTATTTATTAATCTTTTTCTGGGTTTTGAAGAACGATATAATTGGAGAGCTATTTCATCAGTTTTTAGGGTTCTTTCCTAAACTCTTCTATTTTCGATCTATTTATGATATTTAAACTTTGTTTGATCGAAAATACTATTATGAGTAGCTAATTTCCCTAGTTTTAGGGCTGTGGCTACAAGATGATTGTAACTTATTGAGTTTTTATGGATTGACATTAACTATCATATGAATCTCTATTATGTTCTTGCTTTTAGTATTTCATGCCTGATCACCATTAAAATAAACATATTGTCTGAATTGAACTCGGGAGAGGAATAAGAGGATAGAACGTGGGGCATAAGGAGCATGATTTTCTCTTAATAATTAGAGTTAATTTGTATCTAGGATAGGGATATACCTAGAGACCTTGCTTGATCATTCTATAGGAAGAAATCGTAATGCTTGATACTTGGTCCAACCTATCCCCGCTCAACGATGTAGTTAGGTTGCCATTTATGGTAGGCGATTAGAGGTCGGGAGACCATGATCATACATTTAAACCTGTGATCATTGATTCAATAGTTGATGAATATCCGTTTACAAGATAATGTGCATGATTCCTGAATTAAGCTATAGCCCTGGACTTTACCCAATCATTGTTTGAAACCTTAGAAATTGAATCGCGCTTGTTTAATTCTTATTTGACTTTTAGATTATAAACTCATGCCAACCATGCTACTAGCCTAATTTGGCCGCTCCGAAGCTGATGCAACTGTTAGAATTCCTATATGAGTTCGTTTACATGAGGTTATGAATGAAATCAACTTTTCAAGTTTCAAAAGTTCCAAAATAGGAAAACGAGCATAAACCCAACGAACAGCCATGCGATCGAACAGTCAGTGCCAGTAAGTCATAAATGACTTGTGGTCGCTATACATGAACGCTCTAAACAACAGAAAGAAGATATAAACACATAATGACCTGGAGGGTCATTATATTAAGCTAAGCTTACCTCTTAATCCGTACAATGGTGATCTTTCAGATTTGTGTTTGAGTGAAAGAAGAAGTGGGTAAAATGAATTATAAATTGGTAAAAACAAATGGGTATAGATTAATGACTGAATTGATATGTGTCAGCTATTGATTGGCTCAAAAAAATTATTCCGTGCCCTACGCGCCCGTACCTCGTGTTTTCACGCACCGGTCCAGCTGGGCACGTATATGTATTTAAAATACACTATTAAATAGTGCAGGGGGGTAATAGGTCCTTCCCAAAGTTTGAGATTGTTACATCAATTTCGGCCAAAGTTGAAGTATTTTTCAAACCATTTTCCCTAAAATAAACTTTTACAATAATTTTTTATCAATTCTTGATTAAACAAGCAGCAAGAACAAAAATTAAAAGTTTAATGAAAATAATTTGGATAATTAATAAAGTTGGAGTAGGATAGGGACTTGAATATTTTTTTGAAAAAAAATATGAAGGACGATTTTTTTTTTCCGAAAATAAAAATGTCTTTAAAAGAGTTAGAATGAGGCCTCATTTGTTTGCACTTGATGGAGTTCTGAATCTTAATCGTTCATGTAACACCCAATTATTATTTTTGAACTAAGACTCAAACTATCCTTCGTTGTAAGTAGGATTTTACCAAGGAATTAAAATCTTCTGAAGTGTTAAGGTCACTAGATGTATCACCTTGATTTCCAAGAAGAACTAAAGAGAAAATCATTCAAGTCATTCCTAAGTTCCTTTAAGTTTTGGGTCAACTTCAAACAACCATAACTTTCCGTACAAGATGAGTTAGGTGGCCCATAATATATCAAATGAAAGTTCTTTGAATTATCTATCCAACGCCACCAAGTTTTCTAAGTTTCGAGTTAAGATGAGTGAGATATGTCCTTTTGAAGTCAGGTTGTCCAGTTAAGGAAAGTTACCCAAAAATATGAGGGGTATTTTGGTTTTTCCATACCCTATCAGATTTAATTCATTTTTAGTAAGGTTTTAGGGGTCTAACTGATTTGGTTCAGTTTTATAATCCTAATATATGCCTAGGGTTTTAGTTAAGAGTTCAAGGCGTTCGTCGAGATTCTTGAGAGTTGTTGCGGATTTTCGCCATGGGTTTGATCCCTAAGGCGTATGTAAGATTCCATAGTGTTGGGTTCATTCACCCACGTGCCAATCATGTTATTTTCAGCGTAATTTCGTCCTAGAAAGTTGAGGGTTTGATGTTCTTGATTAGTGTTCTTGAATTTGCTTTCGTTCTTGAATTAGGATTGGTTTGATGAGTTCTTGAGATATAAAGTTAGTTAATTGAGGGTGGCTTGGAGTAGATTATCTTGTACATAAGTTGAGTATTCGAATCTAAGTGATTGGGAAAGAAACCATTCGATTCTAGGCGAATTAGGGTCGAAAAATGAGTAAGAAAAGTCGGACAGAAACAAAGTACCAGGTCCGCGATGCGGACCTGTTCCTTTAGAGTGAAACTTTCCTCTCCGCATCGCGGAGATAACGCGGACTCCACTGTTTCAAAAATTATTTCGACCAAACATTATAATTTATCTCCACGTCGTGGACTTGCTCCCAGACAATGTTTTTCAACTGTTTCTCATGATTTATTTATCTAAAACTCATTTAAACCATCATGATACCTTTACTATCATAAATCATAACCTTGAATTCATAATTCATATTCAAGGTAAAGTTATGAGTCAAGTTTTGAGAGTTCTTTCGAACATTTTGAGAAAGTCCCTTTGAGTCTTTTTTAGTAGTCTTCTACAATTTCTAATAACTTGTTTCAAGACTCGAGCAAGTGAGTAGGATAAAGAGGAGAATGTATTTATGAGTCTAATTTATCATCACGAGATCCTTCATATCATGAACCATAACTCTTGAATTCATAATTCACATTCAAGAGAGAGTTAAGAGTAAAGTTCAAGAAAGTCTTTGAGTTCAGTTGTGAATCCTTTGAGATCAACTCTCGATTTGAACTAAGTTTTGAGCAAGTAAGTGTGAGAATGAGAAGGGTCATATACATGAGTTCCATATTGTTATGTAGACCCTCGAGTCGAGTCGAGTCGTTCATGCCCATAAATTCCGCATGAACTTCATAAATTGAGCATCTTTGAGAGGAGTAGTATCTTCAAGTTCCATGTCTTGAGTATTGAGTTCCCAATACTTTAGAGATTATATTCCTAATCATGAGACTATCATATGTTACCCATGAAAGTCTTTGAGTTGACTTGTTCATGCCCATAATTCTGCATAAACCCTATGAGTTGAGCATTCTTGAGATGAGGTAGTATCATAAAGTCCTTGAGTTGAGTTTTTCGTGCCCATAATTCCGCCTGAACCCTCTGAATTGAGTATTCTTGAAATGAGTAGTATCATTGAAGTTCTTGAGTTCTGGAGTTGTTGAGTTTCAAGTATTGAATTCTATGCATGGCAATTGAAAACTTTGAATTGAGTCATTCATGTCCATAATTCAGCATGAACCCTATTTTAAGAAGTCTTTTTACAAATTATTTTAAAACTTGTTTTAAAGACTTGAACACTGAGTTGAGGAAGAGTAGAGATGAGTTCATTTTCTTTAAAATGATATATGAGAACTAAGTATTTCCAAGAGTAAATGTTTTCACATTTAAGATGAGAGGAAACTGAGATTTCCAAAAGAGTTTTGAGCAGTTTGAGTACCATCTCTTTTAGGAGAAAGATTTCTGAGTAATAATCTCAAACCACAGAAAAAGTTATGTTTTTAAACATATGAGCTAGTTGTATTTTAGGAGTAGTATTGAGCACCGATATGGGGGAGAGTTCAGATAACTCACAGCCCTTATAAACCATGTAGCCAACGGGGGTTGAAAGGGCATACTTTTTAGATGATTCCTTAATGCTTTTAGCATAGACTAGTGGATCCACTTAGTAGTTAGGTTCTATACCCCGGCAAGGTATATGACGACTCTAGCAGCGTGAGGCAAGATGTTGTATCATCACATAACTCATAGTGATGGTTGTGGGTTAGAGAAACTCCCACATAGATATTTTGTATTCTTATATACATAGAGTTTATTTTGTATCCTTGCATACAAACAAGTATATTGTATTCTTAAATACATTGAGTTGCTTTCTACTATTTTAAAAACTTTCTATATATTGCATCTCTTATTGTTGCTTTATATTGAGTTGAGTATCCAGAGTTTGAGTACCTAGAGTTGAGTGTCCTATTATTGAGTTGTGCCTTATTTCACTAAGTTGAATATCTTATTATTGAGTTGAGTCTTATTTCACTGAGTTGAATATCTATTATTGAGTTGAGTCTTATTTCACTAAGTTGAATATCCTATCATTGAGTTGAGCCTTATTTCACCGAGATTAATATCTTACCATTGAGTTGAGCCCTATTTTCTCTGAGTTGAGTTGAACTATGTTTCTTTGAGTTTGGTTGAGTTGAGTTGAGTGAGTTGAGAAGAGGTAAGTATGTTTCTTTTCCATCAGTTCAAGCTTATGTTTATGCTTTAGAATTTCCCTTACATGCTTGTACATTCCATGTACTAAGCAATTTGGCATGCATTGTTTCATGATGCAGATACAGGTACTCAGGATCATCAACATGTGTTTCGTTGATACTACATGCAGTTCGAGTTAGCTATGGTGAGCCTCCTTGCTTCCGGAGGATTCCATTTACTTTTCAGTTTTGTCAGGATGTCGTGGGTCTTATCTCGACTTCCATCTTTGTCATTTAGAGGCTTCATAGATAGACAATAGAGTTTGAGAAGTCTGTTTCATTTATCTTGTTAAATGTTTTAAAGACTTGATTTGCCTATTTCTGGCTAGTTGAATATTCTATTATATTCAGAGTTAATCATTTAAGTTAAAGATTTGTAATTGAGTTCAATGAATTTTATTCAGTTTTTAAACTTTGTATGCTTGAATTAGTCTTCCGCTTGTAGTCAGCCATGATGAGGGTTCGCTTGAGGACCATCAATGATTCTCGAGTGTCGACAATGTCCAGGGTGTAGGCTCAGGTTGTGATAGTTCAAATCCTATCCATTAAGTTTATTTGTTTCTTTTTGGGAAAACCTCTTAATGGGTCTTAATGAGTCTGAATAAATCAGATCTATAACAAAGTCTTAATACCATTCAGACTCTATCAAAATAATAAGTGTTCTTCATAAACAAATTCTCTTCTTCCTTGCTTCTCTTCTGGGAAAGCTTCAAGTTTCTTCCTCTCCTTTTCCAACAAAATACCATTTTTTTTCTTTTGAATAAGTAAGTTTTCATAATCTTTTACAAGTATTTTCTAATATTTTTAATATATACAATATTCTTGGATGAATTGATATTTATGAAGAACTCTTCTTGTCACAATTCATTTATTGTCAAAACTTGTTTGGAAGAAGTTATCATTGTTTTTTGAGAAAAAAATGTTTGACATATAAATCATTTTTTTCTGGGGTGGGTTATAATCTTATTATTGAAACGATTTTTTGAAAGAAGTTATCTTGGTTTGGATTATAACTTTTATTGATAGTGTTTAATTCCTAATTAATTTTTTTTTATGCACATTTATATATTAAAAACAAACAATCTTAATGATTTAGTGTTTAGACCTAGAAACTACATCTTAATATTCAGATGTGCATTTAGATTCTGATATCTTAATATTAATGCACATCTTAATATTCATATACAAATGACGCCTAAGACTCTGTCACATATCTGATTCATTCAGATCCATTTAGACACTTTTTTAAGTAGAAAAATCAAATACACTTAATAGCCTAATGTCTGAACCATCCAGATTTAGACCTTCACTAAGTGCAAACAAATGAGATCTAAGACTCAAAACCTTATTTATCTTCTTCTTTCTTTTCCAATTTTTTGGACCTTTTTTCTAACTTTAAAATCTGAAAATCAAGACAAATGCAAATTTCGGAGAGATGTCATGACCAAGTGCCCATCGAAAGAACATTATTCTTCATTATTTTTGTACGTTTTTCTTCCTTTAAATTATTTATTTATGATGAGACATTTGCTTTCATTTTTAAGTATTAACTCTTATTATTTACTCAAACAATTATGACTTACATCTTATTTAAATCCATTAAACCTTTTAACTTTTAATACTACATTTGATCCATTATAACCCCTTTCTTCTCAAATGGCGTGACATGATCGGTCAATTTCTTTTAAAAATTATTTTCACATTTCATCATGAGAAAATGGTCAAATGACCTCCCAACCTATTACCGGATTTTCAACTACACACTTATTTTTTACGGGAGTCCTATTACCCCCCTGAACTACTTTAAAATGGAATAAATAACCCCTTGAGTGCTGAGTTGACATAGAGAGTGTATGTCACTCTCTTTGAGAGAGTGAGTTGCCTATTTTTTCTTCTTAATTTCCGTTTTTTTCTAATTTTATTTTTCCTTTCTCTTTCTTTCTTCTTATTTATCTATATAACTATACATTTTTCACCATTATCATTGTTGAAGCTTTTTCAATAGATGTTTGGAATAAAAATTATCAACAACTAATGCATTTTATGAATAAATAATTTTTCAATAGACTTATTTAGAACATATCTAACAAATTAAATTTATTTTTAAAAAATATACCCATTAATTTTTTTTTAAGTCATGGACTCAAGAGTAACAAAATCAAAGTGAAGTAATTGTATATTTAAAAAATATCTTCAAACTTATTAAAAGAAACTAAACAAAACAATTTCTTCTACATTCTTAAAGAAGGATCCTACATGTTCTCCTAAAACTCATGAAGAATCAAAATCAAAAACTCAAATTATAAATTAATCATGAAAATTTTAGAGGGAGAAAGAATAAAGAATAGGGAAGAGAAAATGTGACTTGAATTTTTGTTTTTATAAATTTTTAGAGATATAGAAATTTATTGAGGTAAAAAATGGTGTTTATTATAGTTAGGGTTGAAAAAATGATTGGGGAAAAAAGGAAGAGGAAGAGGAAGAGGAAGGAGGAGTACTTTTTAATTTTTTTTTTACTAAATGGTGAAATACACGTGTCAAGTGTGTGTATTTCACCATAAGACACATGCCTAGTAAAGACATTTCAAGGAGGAAATAATTTCACTTTAAAATAGCTCGGAGGGAGAGGGGTAATAGGACCCCCGTGAAGTATAAGTGTGTAGTTGGAAATCCGGTAATAAATTGGGAAATCATTTGGCCATTTTCTCTTTCATCTTTTATATAACTTGTAACTTATTTCTTCATTAGCCAATCTCTTAGCTAATACAAATAAACTATAGAATTCAAGAGCTCATTAACTAATTAAATGTACATAAAATTAATTAATACGTGTAAGAGACGCACAAATAACATCAATAAAAAAACTATATAAAGACAAGAAATGATTTTCATTTTCCTTAAGGGTATTTTTGGTTATAAAATATTGTCCAATTTAAGTAAATAAAGAATGCAATTTTCTTAAAAATCAATTGCATAATTTTCTTGTTTATTTTTGTGACATAAATTTGGAAGTCATTATGCTTAATATATACATAAAAAAAATTCACTTGAATGTTAAAGAGCTATGTCAATTAAGAGGATTTTAATTAAAGAAATTTATATTTGTAATAAGTTAATACACACATATATATATATATATACTAGTTTTTACACACGTGCATTGCACGTGATTATCAAATCATGTACTACACTTTTTAAAACAATAATGTGAATATTATAAAATTTAAAAGTTAAGTAACCAATTATGAAATGAATAATAAAGTACAAGTTCCTATGGATACTGGATGTAAGCTTTCTTATGTTTACTACTGAAAATTAGTCACTCTTAAAATCTCTCAGTTACACCTGTTAAATATATTTTCTATTCCCTCCCCATAATGCATTACTTATTTATTATTATATTGTTGGAGTTCTTAATTTTAATATGATATAAATAAATATTGATATAAATTCTAGAAGATATACTAAATTTGATGTTTTTAGTAACATTCATATTAGAAAGTGTTCAAATTTCATTGAACTTTGAGATTGTCCACGTCTTTTAATCAAACTTGAGTTTTTAAGAAGAGAGAATAGAAAACATTAAAAATCGTAGTTTAAAAATGTGAGGAAACCCCTCCATTAATAGTTAACAAATGGTACTATGAGCATGTGCATATTGTTTCTTATCATAAAAGTCACAACCATTCGGAAAGGTCACAACTCATTGGAAAAGTCGTAACTATTTAATGTGAAATGGTGTCTTCTTTTAATATAATATATTATAATATAAATAAATAAACATACTATAAAATATAGAAGATATACTAAACTGAGTGTTTTAAGAAGAAGAAGAACAATGAAAGACTTTACAAAATTGTAGTTTAAAAGTTTGAGGAAACCCCTCTTTTTATAGCCAACAAAGGATAGTGTATGAAATGATGCTTATTGTGCCTTATCATAAAAGAGTCACTACTCATTAGAAAAGTCACAACCTTTCAAAAAGGTAATAACTCATGGGAAAAGTCATTACTCTTTGAAAAAGTCACAACCCTTCGGAAAAGTCACAACTCTTCGGAAAAGTTACAACCCTGTAAAAAGTCACAACCCTTCGAAAAGACCACAACTCATCAAAAAAGTTATAAATCTTTGGAAATGTCACAACCCTTCAATGTGAGAATTTGACTATTTTTAATATAACATAATATAAATAATGTAATACAATATAAAATATAGAATACACTAAAATTGGTGTTTTAAGTTGGGTTTTTTAAAAAAAAAATAATTTAACATTTAAGCTAGGTAGTTCATTATTTTAATGTAGTATAGATATAAAAGATAGATATAGATTTTTCTAATTTTAATTTGATATAAAATTTAAAAAAATAAAGAAGACTTTTAATTTAAGGATATGTAGAATATATAAAAATATCTTTTAACTTTGTGTTCATAAAGATGTACCACCCACCCTAAAAAAAGAGCATTCTATATTAAACTGAATAAAACTAAAAGTACAACAAATAAATTGAAAATGGAGGAATACCTATTAAATCTAGTTCGGACACTTCAAATATGTTTTTGATCAAATCTTTTTTCTTCAACTATTTGAGACTTTGCACATCTTGAACACCAAGTTGTAATTTGTGCAACAGAAAATCATTGAACTTTTTGTCGAGAAGAGGTTGATGCAAAGGTATATTAATGGCTATGAAAATGAGTATACATTAGTTATCTAAATAGTCTTCTCGTATGAAGTTCAGTATTTCTATTCTCCTTGTTGCGTTAATTTTTGTTGATCTATCTATTTACCCACAAAAAAAATATTGTAATTGCATAATTGAACAACTCTCACAATCTTCCTTGTTTTAAGAAGAAGAATAGGAAACTTGCAAAATTTGTAGTTTAAAAGTGTGAGAAAACCTTTTATCTATAGACAACAAATGATAGTATGAAAATGTGATTATCGTGTCTTAATAGATAAGTCACAATCCTTTAGAAAAATTATAACTTTTTGGAAATTTCATAACTCATCGAAAAGATCACAAACCTTCGAAAAAGTTACTATCCATCAATGTGAAAAGGTTTTAGTTTTTAATATAATATAGAACAAATAAATAAATATAATAAAAAATAAAAAATAATAACTTGGGTGTTTTTAACATTCAATAGATAGGTATATTCTTGAAATCAAAATGTGTAGTTAAAAATTCAAATACAATTAAATGTCATTTGACTAATCTTCTCATAAATATTCTGTGATTTTTTGACAAGATTATTTTTCCCTATTTTTTAATGTGTATTGACCATCTTCTTCTGTGCCATAATAATAAACCCTATATCGTCTTTGGGAATAATGAAAATGGATTGCCTTTTGCAATAGAAGAGGGAAATTCTCAAGGACATGAATACGCAGTCGTTCCATCACCGGAAATTGGAACCCGAGTCTCCTACACCGTGGAGTGGCGATTTTGATTTCGACGGCAGTGATCGTAGATTCGCATTTTCACGCCAAAGTTCCTTTCAGCAATCGGCTGAGCCACATACGCCCTTATCAATAATCTCTAATGATTCTCAAAAGCCTTTGCTCTCTCGAACTGTTTCCAGCATTGATATACCTCCCAATATCTATGCATCCCATGGTTCCGATATTAAATTTAGGGGTTCCTCGTCTCTGTCATCGGTTTTTCGAGGTGTTAT
>JAJOOR010028651.1:0-13590 GCA_036250505.1 Solanum acaule
AAGACTCAACAGTTAGTTAGTAGTTAGATGACGTGGCAGAGTAGTTAGTTAGGGAATCAAGTTTGTTATAACTGATTCTTTCTGTTAAGCAATGAAAAGGAGATGTATATATATACATGTAATACTTAGTTCAGATTCATTCAATAATAATACACATTTTATTTTTACATTGTTGATCTTCTCCTTAGAATAGAATATCAGAAAACCTCCATTAGAGGCTTTAATATATATACATCAAACCTGACTGCTACGACAAGCTTGATATACTGTCTTCCCTTAATTATCAGCGGGGATATAGTGAAAAATATGAATATGGTAACACGACAAAAAATGATCATTAATATGGAGGTGGTGGTACGGGAAGAAATGTACTAATTGTTTCTGCAGGCCTCGGTGTTGGTGGAGACCGCCTAGGACGCGGTCTCCGCTAGCCAGAAACAGCCGGTGGCCACATTTCTATACCTAAATATGCTTTCTCTGTAAAGCTATTTTGAAAAATGGCCACTTCTTGTATAACTAGTAATGCAATGATACAAGTTATAACCATCTTCATTTTTTTAAAAATAAATTGGGACTTGTTTCTTATTACCTTAGGTTTAGGGTATATGGGGTTATATATATGGTACGTACTTGAATTTAAAGTCTATACAACATATATAGTTCTTTGAAAGGTAGGTCTCTTAAAAAAAAATATTATTTTCGATATACGTCTCAACAACCAATTCAAGGAAAATTATTCACAACTAATGTGAACAAAAGATCAAATAAATTCTCACACATGTCACTTCAAGGAATTATATGTGAATTGGAGACTTTTATCAATCTTTTGTAACACATGGAGGTGAAATGCATAGAAAAGTTATAACTTGAGGTCCAAGAAAGAAAAGGAAAAGTAGGGATGGCAATAAAATCGTGATTATCTTTTTTGTTTCGATTCAGTGAAATAACAATAATATGGTTGAAGCATTAATAACATAGTTTGACGTGAAATAATATTATGCAATATGATATAATGAACCAAATTGTTAAAGTTATTTCATATTTATATGTTTTATCGTCTTCAAATCTAGATAACTTGTTTTTGGATTACGATTGAATTGTACCTATTTTCAGCTTTCTTTAGAAGGATTGTTTTAGGGGGATTAGGATTAATATTAGTTTCATTTCTTGTAATATGAAATTTTTTGAGGTTCACAATTTTAGTGAATTTTATTCAAATCTTGCAGAGGTGCATGTCGTGATTTTTCATACCGGATGCTTTAGACATAAAAAGAAATTGCAAATGCAAAATAATTAGTCCTTTCTTTCCCAGTCAAGTATAATAAAAATATTTTTTTACTTTTACTTCTACTATAACAAATCTAGAGAGAGTAACCATTTTCCAAACTAATTGAAATACCATTATTCAAATTTAAATTTCAAAGTACCATTCATAAGAATAATTTTTTTATAAAACAAACACTTAATTATTATTTTTTTAATAGGAATGAGAAATACAAAATGGATACAAGTAAAACCAAACATAGAGTAAACCAAACAAAGATTTTAAAATCGTTCATAAGCAATAGTACGACTTAAGTCCATTAGAAGAAGGACGAACTCCATGTCCTTAAATGCGTTACTCCAGAGTATCAAAGATTCTTCATTAAGGTCAATTGTACCCTTATAGGACTCGTTCAATATGGAGGTGGGGGCGGAAATAATGTTGACCTAGCTCGTTGGCCAGTTATTGGCCCGCCCTTTGGTGGTGGTGGAGATGGTGGTTTTGGTCTCTTCTGGGCAGGAACAGCCAGCACTAGCCACACTCCTATACCTATAGAGCCTTTGTGTATACATCTATTGTGAAAAATGGACACTTCTTGTATAGCTAGTAATGCAATAATAAAAGTTATATTTAGTTAGAAGGACTTGAATTAGTCAAATAAAAAAAATGTCATAGAAAAATTCATGAAAATCTTGGAGTATTTACAAGATATGATCCAAATATGACTTTTAATTCTATGATGTGGCAATTCTATGAGTACTATTCTTTAGTCCATGATGCTATGAATTTTATCTATAGCAATGGCATAATATATAAACGTGTTCTTTAATGTGACTTCGGCTGATATATCTATGCCGTCCAACTTATGCCAACTTATACACATCCAAAGTTGAAGGGCTAAGTGTCAATTACGACTAAGTTAAAAATTAAAGCATATTTATGTATTATGCCTTTTCCAATATGGCAATGAAGTATTTGGCAGTGTGCTTGTTGAATTTGACTCTTTATATTAGTCCTTCAATAAGTGATCATCTTATAATTCATTCAAAATAAAATTATTCAAAACTAATGTGAATCGAAGACTAATCTTTCTCAAAACGTGGAGGTGAAGGGCAAAGAAAAGTTGTTACTTGAGATCCAAGAGAGAATAAGATGGTGATGGGACGGATTAATTGAAATTTCCAAGTAAAATATTAACGAAATGACTTCCTACATAAAATAAAGAAATTAAAATATTTTTCAAAACTCTCTTTAAACCTCATGAGTCATGACCACCACCTAATCCACTCATAGAAGTCATCGACCATCGACCTCTAAACCCAGCCCCCGAACCCACCACTGGCTCCTACTCGCTATCTTCCCGGCCTCCACCTTCCCTTTTAGGAAAATATTTTTTTTTCGTACCAAATATGTTTTTCTATTTTTTAAATGCTTGGTTGGTCAAGATTTTAAAAAAAGTATTTTTATAGGAAAACAATTTTTTTTAAAATGATAAAAATTAACTTAATTCCCTAATGAGTGAGTTTTATAAATAGCAATTACACATGAATTGTCTCCTCCCATCCTTCCAACACAATATCCCATCCCCACCACTCCCACTCTCTACATCCCAATAGTGTTTGTCTATATTATATAAAATATTTCACGATAATATATTTTGTTTACTTATCGAGCACCTGAAAATAAATAAAAAATAAACTTATTTTTAAAAATAATTTTTTTATCGCAAACATATGCTAAGGGTGAACTTGTATAATTATAACCACCCCACACCATTGTTATCCTAAGGAAGAGGATTCTCGTTATCACTACTAAAAAAACTCGAATTATCTAGTGAAAATGAAAATTAATTCATAAGAAATCTCATATTTTTGATAGGAATGTCCATCGAAAATACTCTCTCTTTTTTGTGAAATAGATAAGGAAATTTCCAAATTATCTTTGATGTTGCTTTTTTCAACATTATTGACTAATCAAATGCATGGCCCCTACCAAGCCATACACACTATAAATACTAACGAATTAAAAATAGCTATCCTAAAATTTCCATCAATAAGAATAATAATAAGGTTTTAAGAAGAAAAATGAGGATGATAGTAATATATATCTTAGCATTTCTTGTTATACAAGAAGTGGCTATTTTGCAAAATAGCTTTACAGAAATAGCCACTTTAGGTGTAAAAATGTGGCCAATGGCTGTTTCTGCACTGAGGCCTGCTCCGCCTCCACCACCACCACCGGAGGCCGCGGATAAGTCAGGCCATAGATCATCTCCTACACCAAGTGAAACTTTGTTGGTGTAAGTGATGTGTGTATATATATATATGTGTGTGTGTGTGTGTGTTAGTTTTCACTATTTCAATTATAGCACTCTTTGTGACTTGTTAGTGTATATTGTTGTATTTGTTCAATAATTGAAGAAATAAAAATTTGTATAGTAGACCTCAGTATGTTTGCAACTGAGGCGTAGTTATTGTATTTAGTTTGTTGCTCCATTGAATGGTATATGATATTTATGTGTAATTCTTAATTGGGCACTGAAGTTCAAGAAAAAAATTGAGGCTCGCATGAGTTGTATTTAAAAAACGCCGGATCAGATTGTTACAGAGATTCAATCCGTTAATATATTGTTATTGGCAAAAGAAGTAGAGATTATATTCAATCTATCCAAACATTATATTCATTTAAGCAATGCATACAGTACGATATAATATAATACAATACAATACAATACAATACAATACAATATGATAAGATACATTATGAAACAATACGTAACAATCATCTAGGAGCATGCTCTTATTGTTGGAGGTTTTGGGAATATGGTTTATACCTTTTTCTTTTTATTTGTTAGAAGAATAATATAAGGATCAAAAGAAACCTTGTAAATGTCCCGTTTCTTTGGAAGAATTTGAGTTACTCTAATGAAAACAAATAATGATAAGTAAAATATTGGAAGTAATGGAGAAAATGATTTGGCCAAATTAATGAATGGGATGACAGGACGTAATTTAGGAGTGTGTAAAAACCAAACCGATTGATAAATCAAATCGAAAAAAGTGTTGTTTGTTTATTGTTATTGGGTTATTAGATTAACTGTTTTTTAATGGTTTTATAAAAGAAAATGATCGGGTTATCGATTCGGTATTGGTTTTTAATATTGATTATTGGGTAAACCGATAACCCATTAAGACTAATAATTTACTACATTTACTTGTACATAAATATTATATATTAATCTCAATACCTTATTAGTTACTGTCTTTATCCTTTAGCCTTCAACACTTCAAAGTGATTTTTAGTTCACAACTTCACAATAGTTCACATTATACAAAACGTCAAAATCTAAAGTAAGAATCGCATTCCTCTTAATTTCTCTTTGTGTTACACTTGTATAGTTTTTTCATTACATTATTGTGTTGTCGCATCAAATTTATTAGAGAAGTCATATATTTATTTTATAAGTATTTTCTTATTGGTTAAACCGAAAACCGAACTATTAAGGACCAAAACCGATAAACAAAAATCTATAAAAGATCTCTTATTGGTTTGGTTATTGGTTTAATGTATTTAAAAATCGAAAATCGATAAACCGAATCGATAATACTTAAAACCGAATCGAATCAACCGATGCAGACGGGACTACTTATGTATAAACATGAAACAATTAGTAGGTTAAACTAATGATTAGGGGACTCAATAGTATGAGCAAATTATTGTTAATTATAGGGATTAAGATTAGTTCCTAGGTTGCATTTCTCGTAAATTAAATTTTGTTGAGGCTACGATTTTAGTAAAGTTCCAAAGTACCATTCATAAGGATAATTTAATAAAATAACACATAATTATTATTTCTTAAGAGAAATACAAAATACAAAATGGATATAACAAACAACAATTCTCTTTATTTTTGGTACATTAACAAAACAACCTAAACAAAGATGTTAAAATCGTTCATAAGCAACACAACTTAAGGACGAATATCAAAGCTTCTTTCATTAAGGTCATTTATACCCTTATAGGACTCGTTCAATATGGAGGTGGGGGAGGAAATAATGTTGACCTAGCTCGTTGGCCAGTTATTGGCCCGCCCTTTGGTGGTGGTGGAGATGGTGGTTTTGGTCTCTTCTGGGCAGGAACAGCCAGCACTAGCCACATTCCTATACCTATAGAGGCTTTGTGTATACATCTATCGTGAAAAATGGACACTTCTTGTATAACTAGTAATGCAATGATAAAAGTTATAATCATCTTCATTTCTTTAATTTAGGACTTGTTTCTTATGTTCTTAATTTTTTGTTAGAATTTATAGGTATATGTTTAGTTAGGAGGCCTTGAATTTGTCAAAAAACATGAAAAAAGAAACATTATAGAAAAGTTCATGAAATTTCAAAAAGACTTGATCAATTACCAACCTCATTGAACATTATCATTTTAAATTCATTAACATGTCACTTTTTTCTACATTTAGGAAATTTTGATTTTCTAATACAATTTGCAAGGCAATTTCTTCTAGCAAGGAAATCTTGGAATACTACGAGATAACCCACCTAATTAGACGTACTTAGCTTCACTATCATATATATTATTATTACCTATATATTCAAAATATTACGTATCTTACCACTAATTAACAGTTTCCTACTATATATTAAGAAAGATATACTCATATACATGTATTTTTGCTACCATATATATACACTAAAATAGGGGGAGATGCGAGTGAGATGGGGAGGGAGGCAAGTGAGATTTTGTTATGTATCTCAGATACATTCAAATAACACTAGATACACACTATATAGATGTATCTAGTGTAATTCACATGTATCGGGATACCAGATACATAGGAGAGTGGCGAGTGAGATGGAAGAGAGGCGAACGAGATTTGTTATGTATATCAGATACATATGAATCTATTTTGGTACAATGTATCAAGAACAATTTTGACCTCATATATCGTGATACATGTATCTGGACGTATCTGATGTATCTAGACGCACCAAAATCTGATAAGATACGTAATATGGCAAACTAGAGTTTATCTAAGTAATTAGTTCCTAAACTAGTGAAATTTATGCAAATTGTCCTTTCATTTATTGCTTTTTGTGTTATATTATAATCATGATATTCTATAAAAGGAGACGTATAACTAAAAGAACATTTGTAATGTACCATAACATCATTCTTCGATTCCCAACTCATTTAATATATCGTTTGGAAAAGATGTATATAGTTTATTGTTCTTGAGTTACCTCGCTCAACAACACCCAACATATGCAAGACTATTCAATCTCATCGTTCAAATTTAATTAAACGAGTTTTTCTTTTATCGTGATTTTTTATATATATTTTTTTAATATTTTGAACTGTTAATTATTATGACTTGTCATTCAACTTCTTATTTCAAATATCTTATTCTTATTTTTAAAAACTCAAAGATTCTTTGTCTGAATTCAGGATTAAAATTAAGAAATCTAAATTGTGTTACATAAATTAGGATAGAAAATATATATTCTAAGGCGTGTCTAGCTAGGTCAAAATCATCCCTTAAATCAATGGGTCTTTTTCCTCTTTAATATTCACTCTTGGAGCACAAGTAACAATTTTTTAATGAATGTAAAATAAACTAAAACGATACTTATACGTACGAAGGGAGTATTAATCTTTAGACGGATGCAATGAAGTGGTTGGCATTAATTATGCTTGTTGAATTTAAAGTCTTTATTAGTCCTTGATCAATAAGTAGGTCGTCCTTTGGGGAAAAAAAAGATTATCTTATAACACATTTTAAAGGAAAATTATTCAAAACTATTAATGTGAATAAACAATCAATAAATTCATCACATGTAAATTGAAGGGCAAACAAAAGTTGTTACTTGAGGACCAAGAGAAAATTAAGCTAAGTAGGATGGTGATAGGGCGTGTTGAAATTTTGTTGGATGTGTTTGGTATGAAGGATTCCATTTTTTTTTATATTTGATTGGCATAAATATTCGGAAAATATTTATGAAATAGATATGTAAAGTAAGAAAATTATTTTCCTAAACTCTCTTCCAACCTCATCACCACCACCTAATTATCTACCCAGACGCCATAGACCATCGATCGGCTACCAATCCTGACTTTGACCCCAAGATGGAGCCTGGACCAGGACCCAACTCCCCGCGGCCTCAACCCAAAACCTCTACTAGACCTTGACTCAACCCTAATTTGAGCCTAAATCTCAATTCTAACATCAATCAGAGACCTGACCTTGACTTGAAACCCCGACCGAAGACTTAACCCTAATTAGAATTTAATCCCCAAATGTGACCTAGGACCCGCCACAACCTTGACACAAAACTCATCATTGTGTCAAAGTCTTGTCTCGGGTCAGTGTTGGATCTGGACTCAAGGTTAGAATCGAGTCTTGGCTCGGGGTTGGATCGCCAGCCTCAATTGAGATTAGGGTTATGTACCAAGTAGGCACTAAATCCCGGTTCATGATTAAGGTCGGTTGTCAGGTCTCAAGTTTGGTTAGGCCAAGATCAGATTGTGGACGAATTTTTGGAGACGGGATCAGGGTCAAGGTCATGTTACGAGTCGGTGTTGAGGTTAAGGTTAGGTCAGGTCTTGGGTCAGGACAAGGTTTTGGGTATGTGTTAAAGGTGATTCAGTGTCATAATATTTAGTATCATAATATTTGCGCAGATTGTATCTACATGCTCTTGGGATAAAATATTGTCCTTGCTTATAAGTTATAACTAAAGAAAATAAGTTAGAAAATTACTTATTTTCCGAAAAAATCTTTGGTTTTGTGGAAAATATTTTCCTTCAAATCAAATACATGTTAATTGGTACGAAGGAACATACTTTTCAACTTTTTCAAGTTTAATTGGTCAAGATTTTTGAATTTCTTAAGAAATTTTTTTTGTTAATAATGATACAAATGACTTATCCTATTAAATTAGATAAGAAAAAACAAGTTTCATAAACCGCATTACACATTAATTATTGGCTCATCCCACCACTCCCACTCTTTAATGATTCATCCGTACTCCAACTGTATTTGTCTAGATTATATAAAATATTTTTATTTGAACTACCTTCATTGATTATTGATTTGTGTAAAATGCCACATCTTTGAGTTTGGCATTCCAAACTATTACATGATCTAAATTGTTCTGCTAAGTTAAACCAAAATTAAAAAAAGCACAACTTAGATCCCAAAAACTTTATTGGAGGGGCCTCATTTATCCACAGGCCTTTATTTGGATAGCAAAGGAGTTGAAAATTAATTTTTTTTAAACACTTTTCCATGAAAACATCTTTCGACAAAAATACTTTACTTTATAGCAAACCCACATTGTAAATTGCACCAAGGCCATCTTAAGGAAAAGGATTCTTATTATCTCGCTAAAAAAAATTGAATTACCGATGGAATTTCCAACGAATTCTATTGAAAATTATTTTATTACAAATCTCATATTCTTGACCGCGTTCAGATAGGAATGTCCATCAAAAATACCCAAGAAGGTTGAAATTAATAGGTCATTTAGGAAATTTCCAAAATTTCTTTGATGTTTATTTTTTCAACATTTTGACTTATCAAATGCATGTCCCCTACCAGGCCATACACACTATAAATTCTAACAAATTAAATGGAAAACAAAAAATACAGCCCATCCTAAAATCTCCAACAATAATAATAAATTTTAAGAAGAAAAATGAGGATAATAGAAATTTATATCTTAGCATTTCTTGTTATTCAAGAAGTGGTTATTTTTCAAAATAGCTTTACAGAAAAAGACTCTTTAGGTTTAGAAATATTGTGGCCACTGGGGAGGCCGCAAATCAATCAGATCATAGTGCATCTCTTGCACCTAAGTTGTTGGTGTAAGTGATATATATATATATGCTCAATAATTGAAAAAGTAAAAATTCATATAGTGGGCCTCTGTTGGCGACTAAGGTATAGTTATATTGTAATAATGTAATTTATTTATTGCTCCACTAAATGAAATATTATATGGAAAATTCACACCATATACACATTTAAGAGTCAATTTTACGGGTTTTAAACAATTCTTACTTATAACAGTTTATTTATGGGTTATGACATATCAATTAAATTTAATTTTATTTGAAAATCAATTTCAATTTATTTAATAAATGATTAATCTATTTATATTTTTATACACATTTAAGGAAGCCTATAATGATTTTCCAAGTTAAATGTTGCTCAAAATTTCGCCTCAACCAACATTTAGGCCAAGTTCTAGATCAAAAGTCATTCCATTGAATTTTATACCTAAAACTCACCACACAATGCACAGGAAACAATGAGGTCGAATTTGTTTTAACCTTAACTTTAAGCAAAACAGTTTCGCAAGTATTAGATAAATATATCAAGAGATACCAAAAGAAGTCTATAGGTCACAACATAGTTGATTTGTCTTGTCAAATAATTTAACATCTTTCTTTCTTATGCACACTTCTAAGAATGTTGGTACCAACCAAGTCAATTTTTTCAAAATTAAAAAAAAATCTCAAAATTTTTTCATCCCTCTTTTTTTTTTGGTTGCCTCAATTTTTGTGATGAGGACTTTTTAGATTTTTCCTTGGTTGGACCGAACCTCAAAATAAGGTTGCCAACGTATCTTGTCAAAACAAGAATCAGGTCAAACGTAGTTCAGAAAGATTATGAACACAACATTATTTTTAATAAGAAAATACTTCTCTTTTTTTAATTTTTTTTAATAAGGATCACCGAACCCGAGTAGGGTTGCCTACGTATCACATCGAGTTGAGAATCATGTGTACATAGTTCGTTATATACGAAGTTAAAACACTTATGGTTTTTTTTTTAAAGACAAATCCTTTTTTAGAATGGATAATTTTTTTTTTGAATTTTTAAATAAGGATCACCGAACCCGAGGAGGGTTGCCTACATATCACATCGAGTTGAGAATCAGGTGTGCGTAGTTCGTTATATACGAAGTTAAAACACTTTTTTTTAAAGATAAATCCTATTTTTAGAATGGATAACTTTTTTTCTGAATTTTTAAATAAGGATCTTCGAACCCGAGGACAGTTGCCTACGTATCTCACCGATTTGAGAATCAGATGTGTGTAGATCGTTCAGATTGGACTGTAAAAATACTTTTAATTATTACTTTTTTTGACAAATGCAATTTTTCAAAGTGTTATGAAAGTAAAATGTTTTGAATTTTTTTTATTAACTGTACAAAAAGATTTTTTTTTATAATTTGGTTAAGTAGTGCGAAATCTTTCATTTCATTTTCTAGAAATGTATAATATCTTTTAAAAGAAGAAATATTTTGTGTTCTCTCTTATTATTTTTTTGTAAAGATCGAAAGATAACATTCTCTTCACTAATCACACTAAAATTAGTCAACTTATAGAGACTTTCTAAATAAATGTATTTTCATGTAACACATTAAATGATCTAAGTGGTCAAGTGAGAGAGGGATATTTGTCCCAGACAGACCCAACTCTTGTTTTGAGGCTCACTAAGTCAAATACAAATGATGCAAATAAGTAAAACCTACTAGGGACAAGCATGTCTATATTCTAGTTTTTACTAGGTTCAGTCCTGAAGAGATTGGTGTCTAGACTGGTTTACTCGAGAGGACAACTCGAGTCAGAGAGGGGCAACTTATCGGTATAGCAGCGTTATGTCATGCCCCGAGCCTACACCCTGGGAGGGACTGGCACTCGAAGACCATTGTTGTCCCCAAGCAAACCATTGGCCTGGCTTTCTTAACTCAGTGGAAGACAATCTTCATAACTATAATGATAAATGAACTTAAGTGAACTGAATAATAAAATAACTGAGAATGTTTTAAAGATCAAACATTCAACTTGGCCAAAAGTGGCAACCCAAGTCTTAACAATAAGAAATGAAACTGAAAAGACTCAGAAGACTAACATCTGACTATCTATGAAACCTCTAAAACAACTGAGATGGATGTTGGGACAACCCCACAACATCCTAATGAACTAACTAGAAAGCAATAAAAATGAGTCATTTGGAATGCAAAGAGGCTCACCAACAGACTCTGAACTGCTCAATGGATCAACGATGCACCGGATGCCGATCCTAGTTACCTGTATCTGCATCATAATAAGATGCAGACCAACTGGCATCAGTACATTGAATATACGAGTATGCGAGTTGGAATGCTAACAAACATAGGCTTGAAATGGAATATGATAGAAACACTTACCTTGGCTCAACTCAACTAATGAATACTTACTGAACTCATTTTAATATAAAGCAGTTTAAAACAAGTGCAATATAAAGAAAAGTTGTTTAAAAACATGATGTCAACTCTGTGTATATACAAGGATACAACAACTCTGAAATGTATGTAAAAATACAATAAATTGATGTATATAAAAATACAATAACTTATGTAGGAGTTTCTCTAACCGACAACCATCACATAAGAGCTATAATGATGATACAACGATCTACCTCATGCTGCCAGCGCATCCTATACCCGTCCAAAGGTATAGAACATGAACTGCCTAATGGATCCACTAGTCTATTGCGAAAAGGATTCATCTAAAAAGTATGACCCTTTTCCACCCATGATGGCTACATGGTTCTACGGTGACGTGAGTTATCTAAACTCATGCTCGTCCCCAATTCGGTGCTCAATTCTACTCCCAAAATATATTGGTTCTTATATTTTAAAAACATACTTCTTCTGTGATTTGAGATTAGTGCTCAAAAACTTAACTCAAAGGCTATCTTGGAAATCAAAGTTTCTACTCTTGCTTCATTTAGAAAATGATTACTTTTTTTGAAAACTAGCCCGAAGGCTCTTTGGAAATCTCAGTTTCCGTTCTTATTTAAATGTGAAAACATTTTAAATCTCTTTGGGAATACTTAGTCCCCATATACTTTTGAGGAAATGAACTTCAAGTTTACTCTTTGCTTGACTTAAAACTTGAGCCTTAAAACGAAGGTAAAACGTTTGATAAAGACTCTTGAAAACTTTAAGAAACTTTGCTTTGACTTGCTTCTTAACTTCTAGACTTTGACTCTTAGCTTCTATGACTTTGATCTTAACTTTCCTCGAATTGAATTATGGATTCAAGGTTCATGATCTCATGTTTATGAATGATTTCATGATAAATCAACTAGGAAACATAGGTACATCACTTAGGAACTAGTACGAAATGTACTGGGGGAAGAATGTGTAACATCCGACAATTTGAAATAACTATAGAGAAGCTGGAAATCGGAAATAGTCATTTTTTGGAAAAATTCAGAATCTGGAAAATTTGGTAAAGTGTGGGAAAAAAATGAGTTTCTGGCCAACTTTGAGCAGTCATAACTCCTAGCTCAGGATGATTTAGGAGTAGTCCCAGTTATGTTTGCGAAGCTCATGGAATGATCTTTCCAACGCCACCGAGTTTTCTCGTTTTCGAGTTCGTATGAGGGAGTTATGCCCTTTGGAAGTTGGGCAGTTGGCAGAGAAATCCGTCCGGAAATTTTAAGGGTATTTTGGTCTTTTCCCTAATCAATTCTTTTGGTTATATTTAAGTGTTGGACTGATTTTTAGATCAGTTTGTCCCATTTTTAAAAGAGTGAGAGTGAGGGTTTTGAGTGAAGAGGAGAAGAAGAGAAGAAAAAGAAGATCAAGCAAGGATTTTTCGTCAAGATCGTCGTGGATATCGTCGGGGGTGATCCTTATTAGGTATGTGAGTTCATAGTGATTGTTTTATTAAAAAATAGAATATTATTTGACTGGTTTAAGAGTCGCCATTTAATTTTTAAGAAAAAATCAAGAAAAACTGATTTTCAACAGATTAAAACAGGGAATCAATTGAAAATACTTAAGGGGAGTTCGGGGGTTCTTATTAGCGTTTCGGGAAGGGTTTGAAAGCACCCAAAATGCCCGCTAATATGCGTGTCACGACCCGGGAGCACCCCCTAGTCGTAACCGGCGTACTCGACCTCGAAGAGGTCTAATACAAGCCTCTTAGCATTCATTCATCGCATAACACTAAAAACATAATGAATTTAAAACTTTCTTTACCAAGAAAACATTTAATTAAAAATAGCAAGCGGAAGACTTTCTAGACTTTATACATGATGTCTCAAACCATCTAATACCTTAGAGTACAAAATTCGGGACTAATCCCGTACACAACTTAAACAATACTAAAAAGACATAAAAGAACATATTGGGTACTGTCCTCGAATCTATGAGGACTCACCAAGTCTTCATCTTCAACACTTAGAAACCTATCAAAGCCATGACATGTCATCATCTCCAAATCCCTACACTTTAGTCCAAAAAGGGAAAGAA
>JAJOOR010028653.1:0-13406 GCA_036250505.1 Solanum acaule
GTTTTGACTTTTGTCTATGATTTGGTTTTATTTGATTCTCTTTATTGCATAAAGGGGACCTCGTTTTATATATTATGGTGATCAAAAATTGACCAAGTCTTTGTTGTGATGACCAAAATACAACAAGTTGGTCCTTGTTGTCCCGTTTGGAATGATTATTTCGATGTATGCGTATCGCGTCAAATTATTGGATAAGTCATATATTTGTTTTGAAAGCATTTTCTTATTGGTTAAACTGAAAACCGAACCGTTAAAGACCTAAAACCGATAAACCGAAAACCGATAACAAATATCTTATTGGTTTGGTTATCGGTTTAGCATATTTAAAAACCGATAAACCGAACCGATAATACTTAAAACCGAACCGAACCGACCGATACACACCCCTATACAAGATTCAAAAAATACTCACGAAATTGATGGGAATGTGGCAGATGGGTTGGGGGTGGTGTTGGTTTACAACAAAAGAATTTTTTTGAGTAGAAAAAGTTCACACTTTATTTGGAAAAAAACCACAACATACAACTAGAGGTGAAAGACGAACTTTTCAATTTTATCCCTCATTTTCACCTTCTGTTGTATTCACTCGCTTTAAGACGCGTACATTCAAACATTTTTTCCAACTCAGCAATATTAGTGTCACATACGTTTGGTCAATGGTCAGAAGTGTTTAAAATATTATGTTTTAGTAAGTATAAGGGTTCAATTGGTAAAATCGTGAGTATAAGGATTTAACTGACAAATGGAGCCAAATATAAGAGTCTCCCAGATCATTCCGCTTATATTAATTACATGACATGTTTTTTTACATAACATAATTACAATGTAATTATGTGTGTCAAACTCAACATTTTATAAGCTAAGAGTCAGAATCAACCTAAATGTATAAGTTGGTAACCTTAACTTATGATATTTGAACTTATAAATATTTTTTATTTGATAAATTCTTGTACTACTTCATCGTAATCCATCAAATAAGTAAATAACTTTCTCAAATTAAATAAATCCTTCAACTCCATTTTTACCCTCTCTTTATCCTTTTTTTATAAAAATAATTTTTAAGATATATTTTTTGTAAATAGTGTTAAGGATATTTTAGTCATGTTTAATTTATTTACTTTTAATCAAACCCACCATTCATTATTACTTTTAGAACTTTTATCCATAGCCGAAATTACTTTTCTAATACAAAATTAATTTTCAGCACCTAAAAATGCTTTTGAACACGCTTATTAGGTACTTCTAATCAGCTAACTTAAATGGCGTTACATGATTTACGTTCAATTTTACGAGTTTTTGAATTCTAAAATAACTATTTCAAGCGTTCATAATTGGATTTTAAATTTGATATTTATACGTATTTAATGAATTTTTTAACATACATACACTATTTGACTCCTGAGAAATTGATTAAAAGAAGGAAAAACCACATAATTAGATATACTTCACTATCATACATATTATTATTATCTATACTTTCAAAATATATACATGTCTTACCACTAATTAAGAGTTTTCTACTATATATTGAGGAAGATACACTTAGATACATGTATTTTTGCTACCAGATATACTAACACGCTAGATATATGTATTTGTATGTATTTGGTATGATTCACATGTATCTGGGATATCAAATTCATAAGAGTGGCAGGGAGATGGTAAAGAGGCGAGGGAGGTGAGCGGGATTTGTTATGTATCCCTGATACATTGGAATCTACTTGGATACAATGTATCTAGAATAAATTACACTTAATTTTGCCTCCATGTATCCTGAAATACATGTATCTCAACGTCTATGGATGCACCAAAATCTACTAAACTACGTAATTGTAAACTAGAGTGTATCTAAGTAATTAGCTCCAACACTAGTGGAATTTAGGCAATTCTCCATTTAAATATACATTAGCTAAGCAAAAGCTACTAGATTCAGTCGAATAAGTACCTGTACTTCTAGTGATATTGTCCACTTTGGGTTTAGGCCCGCATGGCTTTAAAATGCGTCATTAATAGGTAAGACATACTTACATATATACCCAATATCTCTCATGTGTTTTGCCAAAAATGAAACTTTTTATCTTAAGTTCGGGTGTCACAGTACCCTGATAGTTGAACAATTTTACATTGTCACTACTAAATGACCGCGTAGAACTTTGAGATGCCAAACTATAAGATATACTTTTTGCACATATTAATTATCAATGAATGCAATTCAATTAAATAAAAAATAGTGCCTTATCACATTTGGTTTTTTTCTCTGTCCTTGTATAGTACTTGTCCTTATTCACTTCTTTTTTAATTGGATTCCCTATCATCATATTTTCATTGTATTTATATCCTTCATATGCTTCACAACTGTTTAAGACTGTACCAAATCAAGTGTATCATTTGTATATCCATCTTGTATATCTTTTATGTATATCGATTTAGCATTATAGTTTTTTGTAGTTGCTTTGAAATTGTTGTAACGAGGTCTTTGAAGCTTGTATACTCATTGATCACTGATTTTGGGCATATTTATATGCCTAAATATCAAATTTAGATTCATATATTATATCTAAATTTGAGAATAAAGTTTATTGCATTCGCATGTTTATTTATAATTGTGTCCATGTACTAACAAAATTGATTAGGTATTGTGTACGTATACATACACAATACCTAACTTAATTGGTGGAATGCATTGGAGTGAAGGCTATACAAATGAAAAAGTTGAGATGAGGAAAGAAATCAAAGTGGAATAGAGATGGATAGAGAGATAGACGCGGAACATAAGGAGTGAAATACATATATTGTCTTTTCTTGAATTTGTGAGAGGGATAAAGAGATAAAACACGGAACATAAGGAGCGAGATCACTTTTCACCAAAATGAAAGTTGATTTGCATCTAGGATAGGGATATACCTAGATTGCCTCACTTGGCTAAAAAACAGAAATATAATGTAATGCTTTATAATTGGTTAAATCTATCCCTATTCAATGATGTAGTTAGATCTCCAATATTTGTACACAGATAGAGATTTGGGCGACCATATATAATCATATTTTTAACCTCGTAAGTGTCACGACCCAACCGTAGTGATTGTCACCCACACTAACCCTTCGATGGGAGAACCACTACTACAATCCAAACCAAGCAACTAAACCAAAAACTAAAGTATTTAAGGATACGAACAAGTTAAATACTAAGGAAAGAAATAGGGAGTTCCCATAAACTCCAACAAAAGTCTAACAATGAACTAAACAATGCGGAAGAAATAACATAGAACCTGAAAGTCAATGTACCAAAACATCTAAAGTTCAACAAGTCTAAACAAGAAGGGATACAACCCCAAACTAATGTACTAATAACTAACTAGAAAGTCTAAGTCAGAAATGGTGGACATAGACGAAAGAGAACCCATTGCAGCCCAGAAGAATTCGCTCACCCTTGAATTCGAACGATAATGATCTTCTAAGCGAGGTTTGTCAATAGCCGCCGAAAGATGCCTTGTACTCAACAAAAATAAGAGCAAGTGCAGTATCAGTACACAACCACAGTGTACTGGTAGGATCACGCGGCTATCCCACTAAGTGTAACATAAGTAAGTCAATACAACATTATAAACACATGCCTATATCGAACATATACAATATTATCAACATTTATGAACAACGAACAACTTCACATTTCTCAAGATACACAATTATGACAAATCATTGGCCCTCTCATGGAACCCAAACCCAAACAGTTAGCATACCGGAATGTGGTACCCGATCCAATGATTATGCCGGAACGTGACAACCGATCCCATAATTATGCCGGAACGTGGCAACCGATCCCAATTAGTTATGCCGAAACGTGGCAACCGATCCTTTCAACACTCTACAATCAAAATCACAAGTACATTCTGAAGATCATACATTTAAGTCATGATTTCATGGTAACCATCATTCATCTATTCGATTTACAACAAGTGTGATCAATAATACAACATTCATATACATACATGTATCATAATGAAGCAAGAACAAACATACATCACACAATCATAGAATCACAATCATCACCTACCTCGAAACAAGCTTGAAACCCTAAGAAACTTGATCCTTCCCTTTCCAGATTCGTTCCGCCTGTTCTTGGTCTACAAATAATCAATCTAATACGGGAATCAATAAACAATCATTAATCACCCAAATTGCTAACAATTCTATGAACCCTAGATCATACCCATGATCCTAAGTATCCAAAATAGGTTTGTTTCCACCATAGAATATAGATCAAAATCCTCCCCCATCGATAATTACCCATTTTATTACGGATTCGGGGAGTGAAAAACTTACATTTAGCTTCAAGAATGGTGGAAAACTGTCAAGAGTCGCCTGGGTTCGTTCCTTAGCTCTAAAAATCAAAAAGTGTAGAAAAAAGTTGTTTAGGGGTTTATTTACGACCTTAAGTCGCATAGGGCCCGCCACAGCTGCCCTCACCCCACTACAGCGGTCCCGCCACAGCGACAAAACCCAATGCCAAAGCAGCATGCACGAAACAGTGAGCTATTTTAATAATTGCAAGACCTCCATTTCATAACACACCTCTAACAAACGACACTCTGAAAATCCCCTTCATGCTAAGATCGATTTCGGAAGTTTTACTCGCCCGAATTCAATTCTGTAAAGTCGTACGGATTCCTTAACGATTTATCTAACTACCATGTAATCAAAATCATAAATAATTCATCCGATTGTTACCAGATTTCCCTACACCTTAATGACTCTGATTTTGTCCAAATCTGGACCAAGTTGGGAAATCTCAAGTTACTACGAAAAAGTTTTCCGACCCAAAATTTTCCCCGTTGGCTTTTCTATAATGACGGAACCCGATCGTTACAATAGATACCAATTTACCCATCACTCATCCCCGAGTGACAACTTAGGAAAAAAAATAGGTTAAGGAAGGAATGAAGTAGTACCTGAATCGACGAACAAATAGGGATACTTGTCTCTCATGTCCCTCTCAGTCTCCCAAGTAGCTTTCTCAACTGGACGATGTTTCCATTGAACCTTTACAGACTTAATCTCTTTGGTCCTCAACTTGCACACATCACGATCAAGAATTGCAATCGGTTCCTCCTTATATTGGAGGTCCTTGTCTAACACAATTGAGTCTCACTTAATTATGTAATCCCCATCACCATGGTATCTATTCAACATGGACACATGAAATATCGGATGAAATCCCGATAAATTAGGAGGTAAAGACAATTTGTACGCCACCGGTCCTACACATTCAAAAACCTCAAAGGGACCAATATATCGCGGACTTAGCTTACCTTTCTTGACAAATCTCATCACCCCTTTCATAGGTGATACGATACCTTAAGAAGAACATTCTCACTGGTTTGAAATGTCATGTCTCTTACCTTATGATCCGCATATTTCTTATGTCTACTCTGAGCTGCTAAAAGCTTAGCTTGAATACTCCTCGCCTTATCTTGAGCATCCTTCATTAAATCAACCTTCAAAGGTTTCACATCTCCAGCTTCGAACCAACCTATGGGTAATCTGTATCCCCTCTCATAGAGTGCCTCAAATGGTGCCATATCTATGCTGGAGTGATAACTATTATTATAGGAGAACTCACACAAAGGTATAAATTTATCTCAATGCCCTCCAAAATCAATCACACATGCCCTCAACATGTCTTCTAACACATGAATAGCCCTCTCTGACTGCCCGTCTGTCTGTGGATGGAAGGTTGTACTAAAAGTGAGTTGTGTGACCAATTCATCATGTAATTTCCTCCAAAACTTGGACGTGAATTGGGTACCACGGTCTGAGATGATAGATAGGGGCATCCCATGCAACCTCACTATCTCTTTCACATACACATTAGCCAATTGTTCAGCATTATAATCTATTCTTACCGGAATAAAATGGGCTGACTTAGTCAATCTATCAACCACTACCCAAATAAAATCAAACTTCCCCTGGGAAGACCTACCTTAAAATCCACGGCTATCATTTTCCACTTCCATTTCGGGATTGGCATTCTTTGAAGCAAACCTACAGGCCTTTGATGTTCATACTTCACTTGTTGACAATTCTGACACTTAGCCACAAACTCCGCTATATCCTTCTTCATGCCCGGCCACCAATAAATTCGCTTCAAATCTCGATACATCTTCGTCACACTCGGATGAATAGAATATCGCGAACCATGGGATTCTGTCAATAATTTCTGAATCAAGTCATCAACTCGAGGGACACAAATTATTCCCTTAAAACTGAGCACACCTTTCGCATCAAGAGTGGTATCTTGTGCTTTATTGATGTTTGCATAATCAACGACACAACTTTCGATGCAAGTGTCTACGATCGTGCAATAGAATAATAACCCAACCAAGGGTTGGGATCGTTCCCAAAAGAGTGCTTTTGAGAATTAATAGAAAAATAAAATTTAGTAAAATTGGGTACATGCTTTTGATAGTAAATTCATTGAGTATTTGTGACTAGGCTAGACTTTAAAAGGGATAAGCTCTCTCTCGAGCAACTTACCTCGTTTCAAGTGGGTTCCTCTCACACACCCACTTGCCGCATGAAGTACAGCCTCCGCCTTAACCCACTCACTCTCTCGAGCTGAGTGTGTGGACATGGGACTAGGGTTCACTCTTTCAAGCTGAACCTCATGTCGACCCACTCGCATTGGCCATCAATTCAGTGGTCTTAGTTTTACGACCTCTCTCTCGAGCAAGCCGAAAACAGATATATGAGATTATTTTTGCAATTATAACCTCGTTAAGTTCATCCACAACCACTAAACGAAATCACATTTAAACTACGAATAGACTATCATCAAACAAGAACCAACAACTAATCTAACCCATATTCACAAAATCACACCCCAAGAATTGGGGTTTTTAGCCACACATCAAGAGATAGAAATTTATACCTAAATGTGTTTGCATTCAAATGGGTATGAAGTTTTAAGTCTTATTACAGGCCAAGAATAAAGAATCCAAGAGACCCAAATCCAAATCCTTAGAGATGAAACCCTCTTCTTCTTCAAGTTTTCAAAACCCTCTCAAACTCAGAGCAAAAATATCAAAAAGTACTATTCTATATGAAAATTATAATAATTGTTCCACACTAAAAATCTGATACTAAGCTACAACTCTCAACGAGTATTTATAGTTTTCAAAGTAATCTGTGCTGCAGCGGACCATTCTGTGATATTAGTTGGAATCGCCGATCAACTCGGCGATTCTCCCTTTGGTGTAGTTCATCGCCGTCTTGCACCATCCTTTAGCATCGTCGTGCTCTAGGTCATTAGGCGACATGGTACTGCCTCACGGAACTTCTCGGCAATGCACCGACTGCTCCATTTTTCCGCCGACTTGATCCTTCCCTTCAGGGCTCAGAACATTGAAAAAAAAGGCGAAGTAAGACTCCTCGGTGACTCGCCAAGTGGACTCGGCGATCCTCAGGCCTTCATTTCTTCGTTCTTTTAAGCCTTTTTGTTCCTTTTTGCGACGTAGTGTCCATGCTTTCCTTCAAATTTCAAATACCTGAAACCTAAGTGTTTTCATTAGATATTGAGATAAAATAAGCATTTGAGGACACATTTTCTATTAAAATATAGCCCTAAATGAGTCCAATTTGTGGACTTATCAACACCCCAACTTAAACTTTTGCTTGTCCTCAAGCAAACTCAAGTTCAGTTGTTCAAAAAGAGTGTCTCGAACAGTGCTACACAAGACTCAATCATGAATGCACTCAATAAGACTAGATTTACTTATGCAAAGATCAAATGTGTACTCAAAGATTCAAGTTGTGACTCACCCAATATCAAAGAACCTCATGCTCACAATACTTGCTTCAAATGCAAGTTCAAGCTAACTAAAGTGTTCGAATTCCCTCACAGAAAGAATGATTCCATAATCACACAATGGTTCGTAGTTTAAAGTTTTGAAATCAGATGCAATGCTCACTCTCACAAAGAAGAACACAATGCATGCTTTCACCCATAGATTTGTCCGTATTTTCCAATCAACATTTGTTTCAGCTCACTCAAGATCAAAAAGGTCTTTTCAAGGCTTGTAATGGGGCTGAGTACAAAGGTATGGTCATTTAGGCTTAGTGACTTTCATCCTCATGAAATGTGGTGCTCACAACACTTCCTTTCCTTTTCCTTCATCATTATCTTTAGTGCTCATAAGTCATCCTATTATTCACTTTCCATGGATTGTTTGGGAACCCCATCTCTTTGCACTTTATTCCACAACTTTCTTTTTCATTCTTTTTCATTTTCTTTCTCTCTTTTTTTATATGGAGGGTTTCCATTTTTCTTAAAACCATGGGTAAGAGAAGACTTTCTTGCACTTCTTGATTTTCCCTTGTCTTTTCACCACACCCCCAACTTAGGCTTTTGGCCTACGTTGGCTATTCAATTACCAAAATTCAAGAGGATTATAGGTAGTGGATAAAGAAAGGTCTAGTTTTCATCAAGTTTCTTCCAAAGAAGGGTAAGGCTCAAGGGGTGTTCAAAAGCGGTTCACACACTCACAAGATAGGTCACAAAAGAGGCTTATGTCAATTGGTTCACACTCTTAGAAGTTGCCTAAGATCATATCAAGAGATAGCATCACTTAGTTGACCGGACCAATGGGGCAAATTCTGGGATCTATCATGCATGGTTCAAAGTAAGTTTAACACACTAGGCATTGACACTATAGTCAAACAAGACTCCACACTTTTTCTAGTGTGCAATGATCATAATAAGAGACTCGATTTGATACACTACTAAAAAAACTGCCACAAAGAGACGGACAAAAGCGTTGCAGTCCGTCGCTTTTTTGGGCAAAAGCGATGGAAATGCGACACAATTATGTACGTTGCTTTTTGGCTCGACGCTTTTCCAAAAGCGACGGACTCTGTCGCTATATTTTATTTTTTAAAAATTAAAATCTAAAAGGTGATGCAACCCGTCGCTTTTGAAGAAATTTGAGTTTTGAAAATCCCAGAAAAGCGACGGACAAAAGGACCCTGTCCGTCGATTTTTCTGCAATTATTTTGACAGCAGAAACTGGTTCATCCCAATCAAACACACAATTATAAACAATCTACACAAAACATAAAACAAGAAACTTAAAATAACATTCGAAAGTATCTAAATCATAATGTAAAGATATATAAAATCTTTCAAAATTTGTTTCAAAATTACAAAAATTCATAAAAGTTCATCGATGTAAACTAGGGAGTGGGTCCTACACAATCATCCTCACTATCAGTATTGTAGTCGTTGCTTTCCTCGAGAGCCGAAGTACTAGTTCCACGAGCGAGGTTCATCACTTATTTTTGGATTTACTGAACGGTCTTGCTCATGCTTTCTTGTTCAGCTACTCTTCTTCACTCCGACACTGCCAGTGCCGCTGTAAGTTTAGCTATTTGATGGGACATAGCAGCAATCTGAACACCGTCAAGTGCCTCAGCTTGACTTGACGATCCAATTCTTTCTAAGCCTGACTGGAGTCGTCTTACATTATTTCGAGAGCCTAGACCATAGACTCTACCCTTGTGTGTCCCCCTACCACTTTTTCTTTCCAGATCTGGGTGGAAAGTTTAGATGTTATTTTGACCGAACTATCTAGATTCTGAGCGACGTAATGCTGAAACTCATTCTGCATATTAAATATAAAAATTGACATCAATATATATACATATCATAAATATATTCATGATTAATATTTATTATTCATATTAAATAGCTTACAAAAGTTTGTTCGGCTCTTTCCTCCACCCACACATCCGGATCCGACTCATTTTCTTTCTTCCTGACATGAGTCTTCTTGAAAACCTCCAGTTCAATGGGAATGCGTCCCAATTCTTTTTCCTATAAATAAAAAACTAAAATTTATAACGATATATATGAATCAACTAATTATTTATTTAAAAGTTTGAATTAGAACTAATTACCATCTCTCTTGCAATTGTTCCAACAGACTTTGCACCTCCGGTGTGCAACGAGCCACTCTTAAGACTGCCTCTAGACTTTTTGGCTTGGTCTGATATTGCCTTAAACTTTTTTGTGTTCCAATACCGACCCAGATCATCAAAAACATACGGCAACATCCAATTCGGACGTTCAACACTATCCCGAACTTTCTTTAGCCAGGCAGACAGTCTGGTGGATGCCTTCCTCTCAAGTGTGGTCGAAAGGACATGATTGTGCCTCAGCTCCCAAGTACACATAGTTTGAATAAAAAAAAATTGATTAACGTTAATTAGATCGATAGTGAAAAAAGGTAAAGTACACTAAACTTAACTAAAAAATATATACCTTAAAGTTATTAAACATCGCTTGGCATATACTGTTTGGGATCTCTCCCTAAGAGTGATAAGCTTGTGTATATAGTCTCCTAACACAGTCTTTTAAAGCTCGGGCAACATCCTTTGCCGGATGCCACCTACAAAAAACATAATAAATATGTTAGTTCATGAATAATATATTAAAGTATAAGAAATAAATAAAATAAACTAACAAATAGATAACACAAGAAACTTACGATGATCTATCCGGCTCAATCATGACTCTACCAAGTCTGTCCTTCTGGCCAAGAACTAGAGGAAGCACTTCATCTGGAGTAGCACTAAGTGTAGCTGTAGATGAGGGTGATACATCAGGATGCACATAACGCTGAGTCAATGGAGGTGTACTGGCCATAGCATCTGACTGCTCGCTACTAGAATCTCTAATCCTCATGGTAGATAACTGATGAGATGCACCTGTGGGAGATGGAATACCTACCGGTAAGGGTCATCCTCGATGAATAGCATGTAAAGGTAGGTCCTCGTAGCGTACTGAAGGCACTGCCTGTGAAGTAGAGGAAGCACCTACTGTCGACGGTAATTAGGATAATATTGCTGAGGATCCGCCGTACCAAATGGAACAGCAAGTATATGAGTATCATGGCTAATGTGCTCTGGCGCAGAAGAAATAGATCCTGCAATATCCTTAGGATCTATGGGTCTCGTAGACTTCTTCATTTTAGCTTGTTTAGTCTAGCTAACTCCAAGATGCTCGCGATGTCTATCACTGTCACTGTCTGATGACATCTGTATGCAAATTTACATGTATAATATATATAAAAAACATAAATTCAATAAAATTAGCAACATACACTTACATATATATACTAGCTAGCTTTCATTCTACACTATTCCTCCTAGCTTATTTCAATTCCATCATTCTCCCATTATTCCTCCTCAGTTGTTTCATTTTCATTATATATGTATATATATGTTAATATATAAAAGACTTGGCGAATATATATATAACACCCCGGAAAGATTTTGAGCTAAGACTTGAACCATCCTTCATTGTGAGTAGGATTTTACCGAGGAATTAAAATTTCTTTAAGTGTTAAGTTCACTAGATGTAGCACCTTGAGTTCGAAAACGAACTAAATTGGAAATAGCTAAATCTGAAATTTTGGAAGTTATGATTAAGTATGAGTTTTGGGTCGACTTCAAACAACCATAACTCCTAGATCAGGATGAGTTAGGTGTGCTACTAGATACCGTAGCGAAGATATTTGAATTCTCTTTTCAACGCCGCCGAGTTTGCTAGGTTTTGAGGTCGTATGAGTGAGATATGGCCTTTTGAAGTTAGGTTGTCCAGTTAAGGAAAGTTAGCCGGAAGTAGTAAGGGGTAGTTTGGTCGTTTCCTTACCAAATCCGATTTAATTCGATTTTAGTAATATTTTAAGGGTCTAATCATATTTGGTTCAGTTTTATAATCCTAGTTTACGCCTAGGGTTTTAGTTTAGAGTTCAAGAAGAGAAAAGAGGAGAGGATCAAGCGTTCGTCAAAGTTCTTGAGAGTTGTTGCGGATTGTCGCCATGGGTTTGATCCCTAAGAGGTATGTAATCTTCCATAATGTTGGGTTTGTTCACCCACACTCCAAACATGTTATTTTCAGCGCAAATCTCATTCTTGAAGTTGAAAGATTAAAGTTCTTGATGAGTTCTTGATAGGTGTTCTTGAAGTTCTTTCTAACTCTTGTTGTGTTGGGTTTTGGATGATTTATTGAGATCAAAGTGAGTGTTTTAAGGTATGTACTGAGTAGATTAGAGTGTACTTATGTTAAGTAATTGATTCTAAGTGATTGGGGAAGAAACCGTTCGATTCTAGGCGAGTTAGGGTGAGAAAACGAGCAAAGAAGTTCGTCAGATTTTCTGGGTAGGGAGCCTAGCGTGATGCGCCTGCTAGAGTGCCCCAAACCCTCCTCTGAATGTTAGGGGCTGGCGCTCCACACCACCCATAGCCCCAAGGTCTCCTGCCCCTCCAGTTTGTCGTCGGTTACCCCGTTTGAATTCGTTTAAAGTGCACCTTCACTCCTTTTCGATTCTAACTACTCTAAGCTACTTCTAAACACCTAAAATCATTCCTAACATGATCATAAACTTGAATTCATAATTCAAATTCAATGTAGAGTTGAGAGTGAAGTTTTGAGAATTCTTTCGAACATTCTAAGAAAGTCCCTTTGAGTCCTTTTGTTGAGTCTTCTACAACTTCTAGTAACTTGTTTCAAGACTCGAGCAAGTGAGTACGAGGATGAGGAGAATGTATTCATGAGTCTACCTTGTCATCATGAGATCTTTCTTATTATGAACTATAACTCTTGAATTCATAATTCATATTCAAGAGAGAGTTAAGAGTGGAGTTTCAAGAAAGCCTTTGAGTTCAATTGTGAATCCTTTGAGATCAACTATCGATTTAATCTAAGTTTTGAGGAAGTAAGTCAGAGAAAGAGAAGAGTCGTATACATAAGTTCCATGTAGTTTGTAGACCTTCGAGTCAAGTCGTTCATACCCGTAAATTCCGCATGAACTCCATAAGTTGAGTATCTATGAGAGAAGTAATATCTCCAAGTTCTAAGCCTTTAAGTGTTGAGTTTCTAACCCATTTGAGATTATAATCCTAATCATGGGACTATCACCTAGTACCCATGAAGTCCATGAGTTGAGTTGTTCATGTCCATAATTCTGCATGAACATTATAAGTCGAACAGTCTTGAAACAAGAAGTATTTTTGAGTCCTTGAGTTGAGTAGTTCATGCTCATAAATTCCGCATGAACCCTCTGAGTTGAGCATTCTTGAAGTGAGTAGTATTATTGAAGTTCTTGAGTTCCAAGTATTGAGTTCTATCTATGGTTATTGAAAACCTTGCATTAAGTCGTTCACGTCAGTAATTCGGTGTGAACCATATTTTAAGAAGTCCTTTACAAACGTTTTAACTTTGTTTTAAGACTTAAGTTTTGAGTTAAGCAAAGAGTAAAGAGTAAAGAGTTGAGTTCATTTCTTCAAAAGAGTATATCGGGACTATGTATTCCCAAAGAGTAAATGTTTTCACATTTAAACAAGAAAGG
>JAJOOR010028654.1:0-11988 GCA_036250505.1 Solanum acaule
CCCCCCAAACGACCCAACATCCCTACTTTCAACCCAACTTCACAAATTCAACCCCACAACCCCCGAAAACAAAATCAAAGCATGCACTTATCAAATTAAGCTCAGACCCAATACACCCATGCCCCCAGGATACTCAGACTTCTCCCGGTTTTGCCAAATTTGTCCATTTGACGATTTTTGCCCTTAAGAATGACGTAACTGCTCCATCATTAGGAAAAATACGTCATTTGGCATAAATACGGGCTACTTGGACTTCACCCGACTAGACCCACAACATGCAAGCACAACCCCACAAATTTTAACCAATTTTAATGCAAAAATTCACGGGAATTCAACAATATAAACATTACCGGAATGATTATCAAATTCACATAGGCACATACTAAAACAATTAAGATCAGAGAGGTCCGACACACATCACTAAGATAAGATCATTGCAAATGAGTACAAAATCACTAAAAATAAACTCGGGGTTCAGAAAACCAACCTTAGATGCCGAATAATCAAGATTGAAATGCTAGGCGGCAAAGTAATCCACTCCGAACACAGAATCACCTACTCAAATACGATAAAAATGCAAGAAATAAAGGAAATACTTTGCGGGTGTGAGTTTGGAAAGTTCAAAAGTGAGGGAAAGTGAAAGAGTTGGAAGTTTAAACCTATGGCCTTTAAAATCCGTCCATGTCTCGCCCATTCAGCGACATTAGTCATGCTCGCCGACCCACTCGGTGACACGCCGAGTGGGCACTTACCTCGCTGAGTTTTATAGGACCTCCAGTTAATGTGGAGGTCCAAACGGCGGACTAGATCGCAATCGCTGACCTGGTCGCCTATTCGCCAAGTTGCTCCTAGGTTCGCCAAGTTTTGTAGACTCTAATTTAAAATTTTCTTGAGTCCAACGGCAGTCCAAGTCGGACTCGTCGACCTCTTAGGCGATGTGCCGACTGGACTATCAGCTCACCAACCTGCACTTTTCAAACATTTTCCACACTTTGACATGCACATTCAACATACCATTATTTCAAAATATAAAAGAAAAAAATAAAACTTGGGTTGCCTCTCAAGCAACGCCTTAGTTAACGTCGCGGCACGACACAAGTCCACACTCAAACCTCATTCTTGGGGTTAGCCATAGTATCACTAGGCAAAACCCTTTGCTGTGTTAGGTTTAAATGAGATGAGATATGACCCATTTGGGTCTCCAACTGCTTGATCGTTACTGAATGGGAGGTAATAGTCTGACTAAGGGTCGACACGTCTTCTTTCATTACTTTCAAAATCTTGTCCGACCCCTCAAATTTGTAGAGGATACGAGAGACCATATCCTCAGACTGGCCACCTTTCGAATCCTTTTGTTTTTGGCGCTCGTGGGGAGGCACAAACTTATCCTTCTCCCCATCCTTCCAATTGGGATTTCGGTCCCTCCATTCTCGATCACGATCCTTCCAACCTTCATCCCTATTCCAACCTTGGTTACCACCCTGCCTCGAGTAGTTTGAACGATAACCACCGCCCTTGGTTGGCTAGAAAATTCACCTCTTCATTATACAAGGCCTCAAACTTGGACTCATCCGGATTAACACACCCGACACCTATGACATTGACACTTCGAGCACCAGCTCCCATGACTTTTTTGGACAAAATGTTAAGTTGTGTCATGATCTTTGCCATGTTCTGGTCCATCTCTTGGTCTTTCTCCATCTGCTCCTTGGTCAATTTAAATGTGAGAAGGGAGACCTGGTCTTCACGGGTATACCATGCCCGATTGATTGTGGTCATGCCATCTAAGAGCTGAGCCGCTATCACATAAGGTTGTTGCATCAAACCTCCTGGAGAAAGTTAGTCCGCAACACCCTTGTTTACCGAGTCAAGGCTCCGGTAAAAATACTGCAGCAACACGTTATCAAGCAAGCCATGAGTGGGGCATTGAAGCACCAACTTCTTGAATCACAACCAAGTTTCATGGATTGGCTCTCCTTCTAGACGCTTGAAGCTCTGAATGCTATCCCGAAGAGTCATCATCTTCGAAGGACGGAAAAATTGCACTTGAAATGCGGTGATCAACTCCTCCCACGAATTGATTGATTCACGTGGCAATTTAGCCAGCCACTTACATGCTTCCCCCATCAAAGAGAACGGGAACAACCTCAACCGGACCGACTCTTGGGATATGTTCTTGAAGGAGAACGGTCCACATACATCTACATCTTTAGTCAGTAATATAACCCAACAAAGTGAGTTGGGGTCGAACCCCACAGGGAGTGGTACATATTTGAGAATCAATAAAAAGCATGAATATGCTCAAGTCAATCATAGATAAAAACATTTACGAATAAAAGCATGGTTCAAGTTTGAGGTAACACAAGTGTCAAATAACAGGGGGGGTTTTGGTTTGAACTATCAGCTACAACAATAAATAACACGAAACTAACAAGTATAGAGACGGGTTCTTAGGATCTGATTGGATTATGGGATAAGGTAGACAAATGGGTGATTGCAATTAATAGTAAATAGCTGTAAATCAGTGAATAAGCTAGACTTTAGTGGAGATAAAATTTCTCTCGAACAATTTACCCCGAATCAAATTGGTTTCTCTCGAACACCAATAAGCAGCAATTAAGAACAACCTATACTTTAGTCCATTCACTCTCTCTCGCTAAATGTGTGGAAAAGGATTTAGGATTCACTCTCTCGAGCTGAACCCATGACAATCCAATACCCACAGACCATCAAATCAGTAATCTTGGTTTTAAAACCTCTCTCTTGAGCAAGCCAAAAACACGAAGGTAGAGTTGCATTTGCAACTACAACCCTTTAGATTAAGCCACAATTACTGAATGAAATCACTTTTAAACAGAATTTAAACTATCAATGAACAATACCCAGTGGCTAAATCAACCCAAAATCACATAATCACACCCCAAGAATTGGGGTTTTAGTTAGACATCATAAAAAGATAAAAATCGTTACCAAATTGTGTTTCCATCAACTGGTAAGATTAATTTCGTCTTTACAAAGGTCAAGGTTGAAGAATCTCAAAGACCCACTTCCAATTTCTCAAAAATGGAAATCTTCAAAGCTAAGGATATATTGTCTCAATACTCTCAGTTTTCAGCTCTCAACTTCAAAACTGATAATTCTATAATGAAAACTACATACAAAAATAAATAGATAAGAATTTTATAATGTATTTATTGTCGTAAAAAATACGCTGCGAAGGACCATCAGCACAATAATTCGGGATCACTGATCCACTCGGCGATCCGCCCTTTGGTCAATTCCATCGCCTTTTTGCTTTGGCCTTCAACAACATCAAGTTATGTAACTTTGGACGATATAGCACTGCATTGTGGAACTGTTCAGCGACTGATCGATTGCTCCTTTCTATCGCCAACCTCATTTTCTCCTTCATGGCTTGGCACACTATAACTTTAGGCGAAATCATGGCCATTCGGTGACTCGCCCAATGGGTTAGACGATCATCATGCCTTCTTTTCTTCGTTCTTTAAGTTGCCTTGTTTCTTTTTGCTCATTAGTGACAATGCTTTGTTCCTCAATCCAAATACCTGAAAATCAAGGATTTACATTAGTTATTGGCACAAAATATGCATTTGAGGACACTAAATCTATTAAGATAAAGCCCCAAATGAGTCCAAATCGTGGACTCATCAATAGTTTTCATCCATGAAAACCTTTCCTCCGTGGAGTTCCCAAATCTCCAATTTACAAAGTTAGAATTCCATAATTGAGTTAGGGTTTTCTTTATGTCATGGTTCCTTTCAATGTTAATTTATTTGATTGATTTAGGAACTTTTATGCATGAATTGAAGTAATTACATGTTTTTAAGTTGATTTCCCATGAACCCATGCATAACCCATGTTTTCCGAGCTTTGTTGATGTGATGTGGGTCTTGAACTATGAAAGATGAATTTATGAAAATATGCATGTCTTCTCTAATGAATTTGAAGATGCATTAACTTTGAAAATATGATGAAACTTATGAACTATTGAAAAGAATACACGTTCATGAAAGTATGTTTATGATTAAAGAAAGCGAATAGATGAGATTGTCTATATGTTTTATGAAGCTTGGCCACATGACATGAATGACATCTTGATTTTCCCTCAATGCTTTTCAAGCTATTTTCCTAAATTAGGTCTTAATTAGTATGGTATCCGGATATGCCATCAATGATTATAGACCACTATTTCAAATCTATTTCCATTAGTATTAGTAGGGCATCTCTAGCATAATGTGAACGAATGTGGGCCTTAAAAGCTATTATGAAAAGATAATGGACGGTTTAAGGTTTTCTCACGCTTGGTCTAAGGAGCTATCCTATGATGTCTCTAGCTTGGATTTGTTGCTTAATTGGACTTTTTCATGGATGATAATATGACTTTAGCTTGGATTGGTAACTTATTGTGCGTTTCCATGGATCATGAGACAATTCAAGATTAATAACTACTCTGTGGGATTTATGCTTAGCACCGATAGGATATTGAGATAGAAGCTCTTTCGGTGTTGAGGTCGGGTTTTCTAGTAGCAATCTCATTATCCCTTACCTATGTTCTCCCATAGGATGATTGTATAAATATAAATTAGCTAGTGGATCCACTTTAGCTCAGATTCATGGTTCTACCTTGGCAAGTAGGACAACCCTTTTCTGTGTGGGAGACACCGGGAGATCATGTTATAGCTCACATGGTCTTTATGTCGGTTAAGGCTCATTCCCACAATAATAATGAACTAAGGTTACTTTAATAAGTATCTAACATGTGTTCAAACATTGTTTTTCTTGCATTTGATCGTGATTTCATTTTATGTTTTCTAACCCTTGTATCATATGTTTTAACTTGGTTTTGCATATCATGAAAATGTCCTTTTAGCATGATTTAAATGTTTTATGCATGGCTATCATAGTCGGTACATTGTTTTGTACTAACGTGTACTCTTGCCTATATTTCTCCAAATGTAGGGTCTAACAGACAGGGTTCTCAGTTTCTTGGTTAGAAGTTGACTTGAGAGATTTTGAGCTTTGGTGAGTCCTCATGCTTCGAGGACAAATTTTCATTGTTTTCGTTTTCATTCTTATTTTCAGTTTTGCACATGATGTATGGGCTAGTCCCAATTTTATTCTATTGTATTAGACGGCTATTGAGACAAGTGTTTAGACTTCCGCTTTGCTTTTATAAAACTTTGGACTTGAAATGTTGTTTTAATTCCTTTGTTCTATTTCTTATGTTAGGAATGCTAAGTAGCTTATATGGGGCCTCTCGGGGTTCTATACGTCATATTACATCTAGGATGTACCCCTGTATCGTGACAAACTTTGTATTCAAAGCACAATGTTTAGAATGGTCCTAGGATGTCTCATAAGTCACGTCGAGTAGAGTTTTGTTCATGAGTGTGAAGCGCGTCACATTTATGAATAAGAGGCTACAAGATGTTTAGGAAACTCCACTCCTGTCATTACTTTAAATACCGTGAGATAGAGTGTAACTCTAGGTGTATTTCTCTCCTAACCCCTATTTATGCTTTTCAGAATATGCTTCAATAAAGGAATCTCGTGAGAAGGAATATGAATGTTCATGAAAATGTGAGACAAGAGGTTCCCCAAGTGTCGGTCAACCCTATAGCCAAGCAAGTGACTAATGATGAGTTTTGAGCCGCATTCCATGCATTGGCCCAAGCTATGATGGCTCAAGAAAATAGGGAGGTTGTAGCTCTCATGAACCCAAATGTGGGTGCGATGACAACTAGAGTGAGGAACATTTTTAGGATGAATCCTCTGAATTATCATGGGTCTAAGGTTGAGGGAGATCCTCAAGAGTTCATTGATGAGGTGTATAATGTGTTGATAATCATGGGAGTGACGTTGATGGAAAAATCGGAATTGGCCGCTTATCAACTTAAGTGTGTTGCTCAAGTTTGGTTCAACCAATGGAAAGAAGAGAGGGCAGTAGATGAGGGTCCTCTTGATTGGGAGAAATTTAAGTTCTTTCCCATTAAGATGAGAGAGGCAAAAGTACTTGAGTTCATTAACCTTCGCCAAGGAGATATGAGTGTGAAGGACTATGCTTTGAAATTCACGCAATTGTCTAAATATGCTCCAACTATGGTTGCCGATCCAAGGGCAATGATGAGTAAGTTTGTGTCGGGTGCTTCTGACTTAGTGGTCAAAGATGGCCTAACCGCCATGCTAGTTAACGGGATGGATGTTTCCCGGCTAATGATACATGCACAACAAATAGAAGAAAAAAAGCTTAAGGAGAAAACTAGGGATTCAAAGAGGGCAAGAAGGGATGATGGTAAGTCTTCACTTTCAATGTACGATGGAAGAAATCATTCTCAAGGTAAGGGTGGTAGTGAGAAAATGTGGCCCAAGTGTAGGGAGTGTGGGAGAAGACATAAGGGTAAATGTCTAGCCGGTTTTAATGCTTATTTTGGTTTTTCTAAGATGGATCATAAAATAAGGAATTGTCCTTTGGTTGCTTGAAATGAGGGAGATAGTCATCGACGGGCTCAACCCTACCCTTCATCTGGTCCTAGTGGTGGTTGGAAACAAGATAGTTTCTATGCTCTTCAAACTCAAGAAGATCATGAGGATTCCCCAGATGCGGTGATTGGTAAGTTAAGGTCTTTTAGCATGTGGGTATGTATTGCTTCGTATCAGGTGTTTCGTTGGATATGACAAGACTCCATGTATGGTGATTGTGTTTGGAGTAGTCCTTGAAAATTTTTGTGAAAACTTCTTAGTTGTTTACTTGTATCAATGGTTCGGTGGTTGTTAAGATGTTGGTGTTATGGTTAGATTGAGGGATATGGATTTGAAAAGACTAGTGAGGTTTGCTCCCAAGAGAAAGATAGTGTGCTTCATGATTGGTACGTGAGTTGAACTATATTGGTTTTGGAAGAGTTCCTTGTTATGGTTTGGTGGGTGAAAGTTTGGAGGCGATGTGACTTCTTAGTATCCCTATCTCTTTCCTTCTATCTTGGAGTCTAGCTTGAGGTCTTAGCCATCATGGTTCACTCTTTAGGATTCTGGTGTCTTAGTCATCCTCATGTGTCCTCATGCATGCTTGCTCATGAAAATTTTGATTTCAAAAATATGATTTAGTTTAATTGATTGCTTTATGTTTATGTGCATTTGAGTATGATCTTGCATGTTTGTTTTATGAAAATATGTTTTAAAAAGTATGCTTTAGCTTGGAGATGAAGTTTCCTCCTCGGATATGTGCATTTATGTGATTGTATTCATGTTGGGCAGCTAGGTCTAGTTCCTATCTTACTTATGATAGTTTGAATACGTTTTAACTTGAAGTCGAATTTCCTCCTTGGTTATGTGCATTTTGATAAAATTGCGTTGATGATTAAGTTGTTAGTTTCTCTCCTACTCTTTTCGTGCTAGCTTGAATCTCATTGGAGGATGAATGATCCCAAGTAGGACATAATGTAACACCTTGGATTTCAAAAAGGGTAAAAATTCATGTTTTTCACAACTTGGAGTCAGCAACGACGACACCATCCACAAATCGTAGGTGGGACGACGGTCCGTAGGTGTGGTCTGTGGTTGGTCACCCTAACTTCAGTTAAGAGGTCCAGAACCACGGCTTGACCAACGGACCGTCGGTCAGACCACGGTCCGTGGTGGAGGGTCCGTAAGTCAGGACCCCAAGAACCACTTTCTGACCATGGATGACGATAGTGCAGGATGGACCGTTGGTTATTCCACGGTTCGTCGGCAGTCGTCCATAGGTCGGCAGTTATGTTAGGGGCAGTTGGGTCTTTTCCTAATTATTTTATCCCTATACTACGTCATTTTACCCTTCACTAAGACCCCTATATATGTGATTCCAACCCCCAAATTACTTCATTCTCTTCAAATTCACCAAAAAGAAGAACTCTCCAATATTTCTCTGTAGTAACCCAGAAAGTTTGTAGGATAAACTAGAGGTTAACGAGAGGGTAAGAGTCAAGGAGGTGGTCAAGGGCCAAGGGAGAGGACCAAGGCAGTCTACTCTCCCCTAGACACTGCCCTAGTGACCACGACCACGACTACGGCTCGTGGTGTGGTCCTTTGTAGCCTAGGCAGTGAGCTCCCCAAAGAGTGCCCAAAAAAGGCCCTCCTTCACGAGCCATTTCACGGCTCGTGGTGAAGACCATGGCTCTTGGAAAGGCTCATGCAGGAGAGTTAGGGGTGTGAGGGTGGCAAGCAAGTGGCCTAGCCACTGCCTCAAGGTCCACGAGAGGGACCACGACTCGTGGCTTGCTCGACGGCTTATGGAGCCCCCTTGTGAAGTTTTCCTGGGAATGTAGGCTACAAGGCATGGAAACCTAAACACTGCCTAAAGTCCACAAGTGGGACCACGGCTCGTGGGGCCCCTTGTGGCACTTGGGCAACTCACTTTAAGTGAGGGTTATTTTTGGTATTTCCTTTTTGAGCCCTATCAAATTGAGGTAATTTTGTATTATTTTTATACAACTATATAAGTCTTTTTAAGTCAAAATACACCCATTCACTCCATTATTTCCCAATACCAAATCAAAACCACAAAGTTCATCTTCTACACAAAATTTCTCTCTCTAGAACTCAAATAAGAACGAGAGTAGAATTGGAGCTAGGGCTTGAAGAAACAAGTCTATTTCACTCAATTTCTTTGGATAATCATAACTAAGGTATGGTAGTCCTTCATCCTTGGATAATCTCCATCCAAGGAGTCGCTCCAAATTCAATTTCAAAACTAGTGATTTCCCCAAAGTTAGGGTTTGACTTCAATCGTGTGGGTTCTTTACAAAAACGTTTTTAATGGTTGATTTATGATGGATTATGATTTAATTAAGGATTTATTGTTGATTTATAATGAATTCCCCCAAGAACCCATGAAATCCCTAATTTCCCAAATTTGGATCTTATGATGTGATTTGTTGATTTTAGAAGGATGATATGAGTTTATGCTTGATATAGTTAGGTTACTTGAATAATGTTATCATTCATGTCTAATGAAGTAGTTATAGATGTGTTGATGGATTGTGGCCTGAAGGACAAGATATGTGAATTATGCATGACTTTGAGATTTATGAATATGAATTATGAATACTTTGAGAGTAAGGTGAATATGTTCATGATCTAGTTATTGTGTTGTTGGATGATTATCCTTATGTGCACAATTATGTATGAATATGGTATGAGGTGAGAGGTGTTCTCACAATATGATGATTCTAGGGTTGAAAGACTATTCTCACCTAATGAATCTAGGAGCTATAGTATGATTATGTTGGATTGAGTGTCAAGACATTCTTCCATGATTATGAATTTAAGTCAAGACTTAATATGTAAATTGTGGGAATCAATGCTTAGCACCGAGTGGATATTGACATGAGATGGAAGCTCTTCCGTTAGTTGAGGTTGGGTTTTCCTAGTAGTAATCTCTTGGGATGGAATCTTTTCTATTAGATGAGGTTAGGTTTCCTAGTAGCAATTCCCTTATCCCATAACTATGTGCCCTCATAGGTCTTTAGCTAGTGGATCCACCTAAACTAAGAGTATGGTTCTACCTTAGGCAAGTAGGACAACCCCTTTTCGGTATGGGGTAGACACCGAATTCCATGTTTAGCTCACATAGTCTATGTCGGTTAAGGCTTATTCCCTAATATGTTAATATGGACAAGAATATGATTTATGGACCATAGCTACTCAAGAAGCTTTACTTAGTATGGGTAGGTAATCTTACTTGTGCATTGCACAAGTAGACTTTGAGGGTACTTATGATATGTTGCCATTATGATATGATGATCTATGCATGACAATATGGTTTATGACTTATGTTTTCCAATGTATTCATGATGAGTTCAAACTTGGTAAAGTGCATGGTTTTGAACCAAAATGTCCTTTTTAGCATGTTTTCAATGATTTCTTGCATGGCTATCATACTTGGTGCATTTTTGTACTAACCCATATTTTCTACATTTTTCCATAAGTGTAGGGTCCGGCTCTTGAAGTGATCTCCTTCTTGGTCAAAGCTTGGATCGACTATTCTCCTTGCTTTTGATGAGTCCTCATGGTTCGAGGACGGATGATGATTTTCTAGTTTCCTTTCTTGTACTTTTATTTGAGAACTATGTTGTAAGGGTTGTGACCCTATTTGGTGCTTCAATTGTAATAGTGGATAAATGAGAGAAGTCTAGACTTCTGCTTGCTTTTATGAAAAAAAATTCTTAAGACATGAAAATGTGTTTTACTCTTTATTGTTCTTTACTTATGTTATGATATGCTAAGTGGCTTACATGGTGCCTTTCGGGGTTCTATGTGCCTTGTTACGTCTAGGGGGTACCCTTGGGTCGTGACATTCTCTCTCTAGAAAGCTTGAAGAAGAAGGATTCAACCTAGGATTTCAAGTTAAGTATCAATTCCTCCATTGAAGATAAGCAATTGACTTTGAGGAATGATAGTTTTTATCCATGGAATATTTTCCTCCATGGAGTTCTCATATTCTCCAATTTACAAAGTTAGAATTCCCCAATTGAGTTAGGGTTTTCTTCCATGTCATGGGTACCTTTCAATGTTAATTTATTTAATTGAATTAGGAACATTTATGCATGAATTGAAGTAATTGAATGTGGTTAGTTGATTTACCATGAACCCATGCATAATCCATGTTTTCCAAGCTATGTTGATGTAATATGGGTCTTGAGCTATGAAAGATGAATTTATGAAAATATGCATGTCTTCTCTTTATGAAATATATGTAAATGAATTTGAAGATGCATTGACTTTGAAACTATGATGAAGCTTATAGATTATTGAAAAGAATGCATGTTCATGAAAGTATGTTTATGATTCAAGAAAGCTTATAGATGAGGTTGTCTATATGTTCTATGAAGCTTGGACACATGACATGAATGACATCTAGATTTGCCATCAATGCTTTTCGGGCTATTTTCCTGAATTAGGTCTTAATTAGTATGGTATCCAGATTTACCATCAATGATTATAGGCCACGATTTCAAAACTATTTCCATTAGTATTAGTAGGGCCTCTCTAACATGAAATGAAAGAATGTGGGCATTAAAAGCTATTATGAAAAGATCATGGACGGTGAAAGGTTTTCTCACGCGTGGTGTAAGGAGCTATCCTATGATGTCTCTAGTTTGGATTGGTTGCTTAATTACACCATTCTATGAATGATAATATGACTTTAGCTTGGATTGGTTACTTAATTATGCCTTTCCATGGATCATGAAGCAATTCAAGATTAATAACTATTCTGTAGGATTTTTGCTTAACATCGAGAGGATATTGAGATGGAAGCTCTTTCTGTGTTGAGGTCGGGTTTTCTAGTAGCAATCTCATTATCCCTTACCTATGTTCTCCCATAGGATGATTGTATAAATATAAATTAGCTAGTGGATCCACTTTAGCTCAGATTCATGGTTCTACCTTGGCAAGTAGGACAACCCTTTTCTGTGTGGGAGACACTGGGAGATCATGTTATAGCTCACATGGTCTTTATGTCGGTTAAGGCTCATTCCCACAATAATAATGAACTAAGGTTACTTTAATAAGTATCTAACATGTGTTCAAACACTGTTTTTCTTGCATTTGATCGTGATTTCATTTTATGTTTTTTAACCCTTGTATCATATGTTTTAACTTGGTTTTGCATATCATGAAAATGTCCTTTTAGCATGATTTAAATGTTTTATGCATGGCTATCATAGTCGGTACATTGTTTTGTACTAACGTGTACTCTTGCCTATATTTCTCCAAATGTAGGGTCTAACAGACAGGGTTCTCAGTTTCTTGGTTAGAAGTTGACTTGAGAGATTTTGAGCTTTGGTGAGTCCTCATGCTTCGAGGACAAATTTTCATTGTTTTCGTTTTCATTCTTATTTTCAGTTTTGCACATGATGTATGGGCTAGTCCCAATTTTATTCTATTGTATTAGACGGCTATTGAGACAAGTGTTTAGACTTCCGCTTTGCT
>JAJOOR010028655.1:0-11829 GCA_036250505.1 Solanum acaule
CCCCCCCCCCCCCCCCCCCCCCCCCCCCCCCCCCCCCCCCCCCCCCCCCCCCCAAGAAAAGAAAGAGTTCTAATTTTCTTTTGCTGTTTTCATCTTTGTTTTAGGTTTATACATTGTACTTTTTCACTCTTTGGTGAAAGTAAATCTATTCAATGCAAATGTAGAAATTGACTTATGATTAATTTCCTCAATTTGTCTTTTCAATATCTAGTTTTTCTTTTCTTTTTTTGGATTTTTCAATATTTGGTATATTTCTTTTGTAATTTAATTAATTCTTAATTTATGTTGGAAAAAAATATTTTAATAGTAAAATACTTCTTATTAAAGATAATTATATTATTAAAATTCAAACATGAAACAAAAATGAATGCTAATTCTTTCAATGGGTTTGTATATGTGATTCAAGTAACTCCATACTTTAGATTGAAGGCATGGGGGCATTCATAATATAAAAATTCTAATATATATATAAATGAATTCATGACATGGATCAATTACAATACTTTAATTTTATTATTTAATCCATAGTTATCATAGTATTTTTTTGTTTTAGTTAGGTGACCCTATACTTTTTAATTTGTTTAAAAAATATTGACTCATTTTTAAAATTGAAAACAACTCAACTTAAATTTTTAGCTTTAATACTGAAGTTTTTAAGTCTTATTGCTACACAAATGTTATGACATGTAGGTCGCAGATTTTCAAAAACAAATATCTTTTTCTTGAACATCATACTCAAACCTCAGTCAAATAAAGTCACATAAAATAAAATAAAAAGAAATTTGTAACAGTCCAGCCTACAAGTGATATTGTTCGCTTTAGGCCTTTACTCACACGATTTTAAAATATGTCATTATGATGTAAGACATGTTTACGTATATATCCCATATATCTACTGGTTTGCACGCTTTTCCTAAATTTGCCTAAATTTAGTAGAACTATGACCCACTATCAACAAGGTCAACACATAAGCGACTCTGATACCATCTATAACAATCCATCATGTTAGTGATATTGTTTGTTCTAGGCCTAGATCCGCACAAATTTAAAACATGTTATTAGAATACAAGACCTAATTATTATATACTCAACATTTCTCTTGTATTTACTAAATATGATATTTTTATCCTAATTTAGAGTGTTACAAATATGTAATTTTTATTGGGTTTGCGGCTTTGGATAACCTTGAAAAACGGCTTCATGCCATGGATTCTCAATCCAATATGTTGGGAAAGCCATGACTGTTGAAGTGATTGTTATTAGGAAGGCTCTTGAACGTGCTATTAGTAATGGATGGAAGAATATGAAGATTTTCTTTGATGCAAAAATTATTGTTGATATGATCCAGAAATAAGTGGTTGCGTCATGAAAAATAGAAGTGACATGTGAAGATATTTAGATATTCTTGACCATCTTTGATCATGTCGATTTTATAGATATTCCTAGATGTTTGAACAAAATATCTCATAGATTAGCTTGATTTTTCAAAAAAAATTTTGCTATATGAGATCTCTTGGGTGAAGATTTTCTCAAGCTAAATTGTACACGAGGCCTGGGGTACATTTGAATTATGTAATTTCTTAATGTAGTAATACAAACTGACTAGTTATGATGAAAATAATATATTTTAAAATAGATGAAGTTAGAATTTGATTCAGTCAGATACAAAAATAAATAAAAGAATATATAAAGCCTCATTAGGAGAACAAAGAATATATAAAGTCTCATATTCCTAGAATCGTTGTGAAATTTGAATAAAAAAATTATTTTTTCTAGATCTAATGATGAAATTGTAGAAATGTGATAAGAAAAAATGAAATTGAGTGACAAATTGTAAAATTGTAATAAGAAATAAAAAATTCGGAAGAAAATTTTTGAAGGAAAATAAGAGAAGAGGAACATGAAGAAGGAGAATACGGGGGGTGGGGGTTCAAAAAATAAAATTACTATTTTTGACTTTATTTTCAACTCAAACGCGCCTATTTTATTTTTATATTTAATTTTATTTTCACGTCAGTTTTGGGGTGATATTAATTACACTTTGAACAAGAATAGGTGTGTAATATGTTGTTATTATAGTTGAAGTATATAACTGACTTTTCGATACAAATTTGAGGGGGAATTTATGTCTATAATAATTCAATGACATATTTATACAATTTTTTCTTTAAATTTATATAAATATAATTTTTTTAATTTAAATCTTACTTATATATAGTTTTAATATGTTATACTAGTATTTTTATTTTTTTATTTTTGGTAAAGAGTACGAAGAAATTGGCAAACCCTCCTCTTGTCGCCATTGCTGCTAACACCTGTAAGTTCTCCTAAACCCTAAATCTTAACCCAATTTTTGTTTCAAGTGATTTTTTTCTAGAAGCAAAATTCACAATTTCGAGGTTAGATAACTGTAGAAATGATTTTTGCACAATTTTTTCTACCAAATTTTAGTTATTAGAGAGTAGATTCTGTATATTTTTGGCTTATTATGGGTGTGATTTTTGTAGGTTGTTCAAAATGGTTGAAACTCTGTTTGAAGATATATTTACTGTCACTCAGAAAGATCCTGATGGAAAAAAATTTGATCGAGGTATGCAAAATCATCATTAGTAATCGAATGAATTTTGAACTGTGAGCCAACACATAATCTGTAGAATATATCAATGATTTATTTGTAATGTTGAATTAATCATCTAGATACTTTTTATCTATGGAAGAGAGTATCGGAGTAGCAATAAAGTTGTCTCCTTGTAACCTATAGGTTAACGAGTTTGAGTTGTGGGAGCAGTTATTAATGCTTGCATTAGAGTAGACTGTCTATATCACATCCTTTAAAGTGTGGCCCTTTTTAAACTTTTTATTAATGCAAATCATTTTTTTGATGACCATGGTTTTGGGTAGCTTGTGCGCACCGATACCTGTCACCTTCCACTCAGAACAAGTAACTATGTCCATCAAGGCTAGGACAGATGCGAAGGAATCAACTGTGCTTGGGTTTGAACTTGAGACCTTTTTCAATGTAATTTTATTCTAGTGGAAGTGAAAAGATGGTTGTGGTACACTACTTGAATGATAAGTTGAAGGGGATTGACTAAATTGTTTGTTTACTGTAGACCTGGGATGACATTCTCCTCTGGACTAATGCAATTAGGAGAAATAAAAGGTTAAGGAAAAGATGGTGGCGTTTAATAAGAAAAAGAAAAGGGTAGTATTCATGTAGTTGACTGGAAATATTCCAGATGAATGTGAAAAAGTGTTGATCTTCTGTAATGAAATTCTTAGTCTATTCATATTTGCTGGACGATGTACTTACAGTGGGAGCTGCCTTTTGAGACAAAGGTATGGACTCTTATGTGACCTTCGTTGCAATAGTTTCCACTATAGGTGATTCAACTTTACGATTATGTAGTTGTACCTTGTAGTTTCTTCCTCGTGAGAAATAAGGGGGCTTAGGAAGGGACATGGGGTTGTGTAGTGGCTCTGCTGGCCATGGACTGACCAAATAGCTATTGGGAGCATTGAGCATTAGAGTACTGATTAAGTGTATTGCTGATTGCACATACGAGGGAGCAATAAAATATAAAGTTCATGCAGTTTTCTTGGCAAAACCATATTATTGTCACCATGAATTATCAAAGTGCAGCAACACTTTTTTTGTTGTTGTTGCTGCAAATAATGTGATCGAATATATCTTGCATTTTGTAGTTAATCGCATTGAAGCACGGAGTGAGCAGTTTGATATGTTCATGCTACTGGATATAAACACTGAAATATATCCTATGCGTGTGAAGGATAAATTTATGATGGTTTTAGCTTCTACTTTGAACTTGGATGGGACTCCAGATACTGGTTATTTCATTCAGGTAATTTGCTGTAGTGGTTTGTGTCTATCCTAGTTGATTTGCAAGTGTTAGCCTGTCTGATTTAATTTTAATTTTGTGATTTGTGTAAAGAAATAAAATATGGTACTTGAAGCTAACTTGAAGTCTCTGAGATTTTTTCCTACAGAGTAGGCCTTACTAGTTAAAATGCATCAGAAAGATTCAGAAAAGGAAACTGAAAACAATATAATCCAGTCAAATTTGAGGGTGTTCAACTTACCATGACGAATCACTTTCGTCAAAGTAAGAAACATCAAGTGCCTTTTGATCACGCGAAAATATATGTACTTTTGTTAAAAAACTAACTTGCTATATACAGACATTTAGAATGTACAGTTCTTGCTTTCAAAAGGAAAAAAATATGCGTCTGGAACAAGTGATCCCCTTTAAGAAAATATTTAGGTTTTGTGACCTTGTCTATCTAGAGGTGATTAGACATGACATGATGCAACTCTAGATTACCGAGGACATCACCTTAGATAGGAGGGTGTGGAGGTTACGTATTATGGTAGAAGGTTAGTAGGAATGAAGTGTTGTCTTGTTTTTTGAGGGGTTTAGCCGTATTCTTGTAGTGTCTTGCTTTTGGTTCCATCATCATTTGTTGTTTATTGTGTTTAAGTTATCTCACTTTCCCTTTTTAATACCTACTTTGATATGTTGTACTCAAGACGAGAGTCCTCCAAAAACAGCCTTTTTACCCCACGAGGTAGGGGTATGGTTTGCGTACACTCTATCCTCCCCAGACCCCACTTGTGGAATTTCACTGGGTATGTTGTTGTTGTTGACCTTATTTATTTGGAATTGTTTAAAAATCTCATCGCATCTATTATATAGTTCAACTGTTAACTAGAACTAGAAACTAGAGAATATATCAACTTTTTTGTGGTGTCTGTTTTCACGTGTCATAGACACATTTTTGTTCCACGGAGGTGTGATCCCTTATGATGTAGCCTTGTGATGGCTGTTCAATTGGTTTCTAAAATAATGGACAGGGCAAACAAATTGTATATGCCAGTGAAAGGGTATAATCGTTTGGTATTGGCATGTATCCAATCACGAATCAGCACAAAAGGATCCATCTATTGTGCTATTTGGAGGATTGTGAAATGTTTTTTGATCTTTGAACTATTCTTAGGATTTCCCTTTCTTTTGAGAAAGACTCAAAGACTGAGGAACCGCAAATGAAGGAAAAGGAGCAAAAAAAAGGAATTTTTGATTGAACTGTTGATGATTGAGTCATTGAGGGACAAATCCAATAAATGGGTTTGTCAGAATTTTCATAACCAAAATGGCGAAAGCGCACGACTCATGGAGCACCTTCCGTATGCAACTTTTACGTCAAAAATCAAATGGTCCGTCAAATGTATTTACACTGAAGGTGCTCTAAGCCTCTAACATCCATGAGCCCTTAGTGAATATTTTAAATTTTTGAGTTCTGCTAGTAATTTTTTTAGTTTGTTTGGAGATCTGTGTCAGTAGAATGAGTCTCTCGTGGGGATTCATATAATTGACCCCAATGAGCTTGGGATTGAGGCGTACTTGTTGCTCTAAAGTATGTTTTTAAGAAGCTACTTTTCATGGAAGTCCTTGATATGAAACTTGATTTTTCTTTTTGGAACACATTAATGCTTAAAGATATAAAGCCTGACACAACTGTTAGGCAAATGCCTGTACGGATTTCCTTATTCCTTTTTTGGTTTGCCTTCTCATTCTTGTTCTACTGTGGTGTTTCAAACTCTTAGAAATCCTCATGGTACTTAATGGTGTTGCAACCTGATGACAACAGGGTAACAAGAAATCGCTTGCTGACAAGTTCGAATATGTCATGCATGGGAAGCTATATAGGATCTCAGAGGAAGGTTCGGGGAAGCACATTAAAGCGTACGTTTGGATAACTTATCTCATTTTCAATTCCATGAACATGGATTTATATTTCTGGATGTTCTTTCCTTTTCATTGGTGCAATACTGTCAGTCTGTCACACCTTAGCAATATATGCTTTGCTTCTTGTTTCGAAAAGTTGGCTTAGATTGACTTCTTAGGTCGCCCATTTGCTAAGATTAGATTTCAATTGCCCCCAAGGCCTAGCTCAAGTGGCAAAAGGTGGAGGATTTGTGGCTTAGGTCGCAGGTTCAAGCCCCACACCATGCAAAGCGAAGCCCGGTATTTAAGTGGAGAAGGGTAGAGGGGCGGGCCCATTATCCACCGAGTTTAGAAGGTTGTGATTGGTCCAAAGGGCAGGTCACAAACGGATTTCTCGGTTATAAAAAAAAAAAAAGATTAGATTTCAATTTGATTTATGTGACTTATTTTCTAGCGAGTCTTTTTTTCTATTGTGTTCATTTGTGGAATATAATTTATTTTCTTGCAACCCTGCTTCGTGAACTTTGCTTTTGAGCCGAGGGTCCATCCTTTCTACCCCACAAAGGTGATGTCTGCGTACATCCTACCCTCCCTGGACCCCACTTGTGTGATTACACTGGGTATGGTGTGGTTTGTTGTTTAATTTGTGGAATATAAATGTACTTTCCTGTACTTGGTTTTTCTCTGTTTTTGTTTTTGGGCTAGACGTTTTGCCGGTTTAGCCTAATGTATATTCTTTTTCAGTTTTAATTTTTAAATATATTGTTTGAGAGTTGTCTATGTTCTGGTTGTTGAGACTACTCGATTTGTTGGTTTCCAATTAGCAAATCACGAGTATTTTACTGATATAACAATGGATTTACTGGTTTTTATTTGTCTTCAGAGACATTTTTGTTTCATTTGGAGGACTTCTGATGCAGCTGAGAGGAGATCCATCCATTGCAGCTAAGTTTGAGCTTGATCAGAAGATTTTCCTTCTCATAAGGAAGGTTTGATGTAAACAAATTTGGTAACAACTCAATTTGAACTTAAAAGGCGACGGACTATTTGTGAGCGCCTAAGCTATTGGCACGTGATAAATCACGTGGTGGTCTCAGTTTCTCAAGGATACAAAAGAATGTAATTGAGATATATAATAACTGAAACCATGGAACAAGAGCTCCATGTATGTTTTGCAAGGTTTTAAAAGTTTAGCCGTCTTAGAATCAACTTTAGATATGCGGGTCATTGCAGAGAGAAAGTTTCAAATTTAGTGGACTTGCTCATTCATCAAGTGAAGTAGTCATTGGCTAACCAATCTGCTCGTATGCCAGATTGTTTGTGCTTGCTTATTTTGTCTCACTCTAAATAGAATGACTCTCTTAGTTACGTTGTGTCTGACTTGAGCCCCCATGTCTGCGTTTCTCTACCCGCAATTCAATAAGTTGGCAAAGCCTACATAACATTAAGGTTGTCCCCTTCATTCTATGTGATTGACCCTAGCTTGGGTTGGGTTGGGTTGTTGGAAAGCCCGTTCCAACCAAGCTACATTATCCTATGAGTTTGTCAATGTAGAGGTAAAACTATGTATACATCATCTTTTCTAGATCTTACTTGTAGAATTGAAATCGAGATTGTCCAACAAATATACTAAACATGGAAGTTAATCTTCTTATAAGATATATGTATACGTACACCAAATCATATCAATTTCAGTTAATATGAATAAGTTGTCATAAAGATGGAACATGTATGAATAAACAATGATTTAAGTAATAAGTCTTTTATAGAAAATATATGTCATTCAAGATTTGAAGAAATTACCAAATATGAAATAACACTTTTGTAGTTTTATTTTGGCCAAAAATTATTCAAGATATCTTCGAGATTTATTTTTCAATAGATATATTGGCATATATACGATTGAACATAGAGTTATCTCTTTCAATCATAGCTAATTAATGTGTATCGTTACCTCATTATATCACTTAATTACGATAAATTAATGTAATTTTGTGTAAACATATGTGAACAAACTTTTACCATCCTGTTATTCGTATAAAAACAATATCACGATTAATTATATATGGATGCGATATTTAAAATTGACAAAACTAACCCTACAAATCTCCTCAAACTCCTTTGGAGTCTTTTTCTCAATTCCTACATTATAATTTCGGCCTAATTTGTTTCTGAAGAACGTATTTAGTTTAGCTTATGAGTTGGTCAAACTTATTTATAATTATTATTATTCTAAGTTTATTCACTCGTTTGGAAAATATCAAAAGCTCTATAAGCTTACTTCCTCCTCCCTTTGTAATCTGTATCGACCTCTTCTTATTTTCTTTACAAATTATAACTCTTAAATTTATAATTTTTTGTAGAAAAAATTAAGGATATTTTAGTCATTCTAACAAAAAACAACTTATCAACACATTTTTACCAAACAAATCAACTATTTATTATCAGTATCAACACTTCTATCTAAGCATGTATTTGCTTATTTATAGTATCAATTTTTACACTTACAAAATACTTTTCAGTTATTTACGATTAGTTAATCCAAACAGACTCTAAACCAAACGACCCCCTAGCTTTTTCAAAATTAATTAAAACTCTAAAAAAGGGCATGCACTTTACATCGGCCCTAATTTCTTCCATAATGTACGCTTTTTAATTTTTTATAGAATCAATTAAATTTATTTCATTGACATTTGAAATTTTTTTTCACTATAAATATTTCAACCATTTTCCCAAACTCTCCAACTTACTCATTTCTTTCCACTATCAAAAAAAAAATGAACACTTCTTTCAATCGACCATATATGTATTCAAAAATTGAAAATGAAGACAAAGAAGATATTAAACATAGAAAAGCACAATTCTTGATTTATAAATCATTAAAGAAAGCAGATTCTATTGTGTCTAAGAGAAAAAAATCATCATATTGATTGAAAGTGAAATTTTGTAAGTTGAAAATCAAAATTGGTAGGAAATTAAAGAGGTTGAGAAAGAAAATATTTTTTACAGTTTCTTCTACTTCTACGAGTAAAGTTTGAAGAGTCTACTTCGTACATTTTCTCATGCAGTGTTGTTGGATAACGAAGGAACGATCGATTTAGCGTGATCGTGTTGTTATTTTTTTCCTCTCTACCTCCACGAACTAGTGGTATGATCTGCGTACATTGTACCCTCCCCGTATCTCATTTATGAGATTTCACTAGATATGTTGTAGTTGTGTCGTTATCTTCTTTTCTTTCTCATTTTATTTTTATTTATTATTTAATAATTCTATTTTATTTCGTACCCTATTTTTGTTTTGTTATAGTAGCTCTACTCCATATATATGCCCCACTTTTCTGATCAAATTATTAATGTGACATTTTATAAAGACAATAATAACTACAATCTATTCGAATAATTTTCTTTTTTAAAGTTGAGGTGTTTGAAAATTATGTATTATTTTATGCCAAGTACAAGTAGAATGTGAAATAAAAATGAGAAAATTAGCATTATGTGAAAAGAACATTATTATGCAACCTTGAAAACCAACTCATAGAAATATACTGTTAAAAATGCTTAATCAGGATTTCCAAATTATAAAAAGGCAAAGTTTTTGTCAACTGAAAATATTTACATGAAAATTCTACCTACTGTCTAATTATTTACAATTCTTATTACCAAAACATGCAAGAACATAGTAAAAAATTTTGTCACAAAATTGATCTTGGAATCAATTTACTTAGGTGCATGATTTTCCTGCATTTGTACATTTTGAAATTTTGATGTCAATGAGACATCTTCAGACAGTTCCCTTTCTGGTCAAGATTTTACGCTTCCACGAAACACTGCTAGTAAGAACGAATGGCAGCATATTTTATACAGCAGACTTCCAGTATCATTGAGGCCGCCAGCAGGTATGACCATATATTTAATCCTTTAAAACCTGACGAATTAACAAGAAATCAGTGTCAATGAACAGCCCTAAGAAATGAGTACAATACAAACAACTTAAGATGGCGTTAGTGTAATCCCACAAGTGAGGTCTGGGGAGGGTGGTGTGTACGCAGTCTTTACCCCTACTTTAAGAAGGTAAAAACTACAAATGTGTAAGTAAGTTTTCTTACTTATTTGCCCCGATGCTACAGCAGGAAGTGCAGGAATTCTCACAGCTGCAAAAGTAGGAAGTTCCGATATACATCAGTGACCAGTCATATAAGAAGAAAACTTTTTGCAAAGTGAAACTTAATAAGAAGGAATACGGACACATACACTTCTTGCATGATGAAGCTGGTAACTGAGACATAGATGGCCAAGGAGCTGGAATGTTGTCATTTAAGTCGCATACAAAGCCGATCCCCAAAGTTTTGTCCAGTATTGCATCTGATGGTAAACTAGACAAAAGACACCCCGAAACTATTCCAACATAAAGAACAACAAATAATTATTAACCAGTACAACAACGGTAACAATTAGGCCTCAATCCCAAACTACATGGGGAAATAATTTACTAGTGCTGTAAAAAATTTAGATAAAAAAGAAAGGATGAAGCAGGTAAAGATATGTCATAGACTTGTTGTATACAAGGCGGCTAATCTCGCAAATGGAAATGAACATGTACTTCCTCCGTTTCATTTCAATTTGTTTGACTGATTTTGACTTGGCATTAAGAAAGTAAGAAATACTTTCGAATCTTATGGTCTTAAACTAAAGATATGTAGAATGTATGAAAATGCTCTTTAATCTTGTGGATGTAAATATGCCAATTGCCATGTGGAAAGATAGAATTAAAGGGTTGCCAAAAAAAAAAAAAAAAGAGGCATTCTTTTTTAAACAGAATAAAAAGGAAAGTAAGACTTCCAGTTACCAATTTCAAATAAAAAAAAGTACAGACAAACAAATTGAAACGATTGGAGTAATACATATTTAACGAGTAAATACACAGTTCTCTTCTCATAAGCAGTTTCACACTTCACTAGAGGTTCAAAGATATCCAATTTAATTCAATCAATTGTTCTTCTGTACAGCTAACATTAATTCAACGTTCCTTTTTACCGAAAAGTTCTGTCAGTCTTACTGTTCTTTGAGTTCATAATTAATCATATCTATCAAAGCATCTCGATCAACATCTTCCAAGGTATCCTAATCGAAAATTTTAATATCTCATTATCAGGAGTATGAATTGTCAAAGAAGGTAAAATGATGTGATAACTAAGGAACAAAACAACAAAGTAAAAAAGAAAAGGAGTATAGGAATGGACTAGCAAACACGTAAAGTAGGTTTATTACCTTCTGGTGTAACTGGTGTAGTATAGTCATTTCTAGATAACCAGATGCCACAAACATGACAAGATCAAAATTTGAAGTCAGCTCAAGGTATTTGTATGCTGTACAATGCACCAAAGAGCATTCAAATAAAAACTGACCTTGTACAGAAAAATCCTTGAGGCTAATGTGACAGAGATTGTAGACATTTTTGCTAGCAGTGTCTTTCTGTAGCTCAAGTCCAAGCGAGGCAGCACAATCCAAAGCTTGCAAGTTGGTGACAAAGCTCTGCATCTGTAAGTGAGACACATACCTCTCGACAGTATTACAGCATCTTGTTTGGTTATTCATCCCATCTCCACAAGCCTTTGTAATATTTTTCATGTTAGGAAAAACCAAAGGGCATTCTAAGGGGAAGAGAAAACAGATTAGTAGATTTATAATAATATGGAAATGCAAAGATAGAAAGTGAGAATGGAAGCTAGATTCTAATTTCTTCAGCAAGAATTTTGGTAACTTTGTGGAGCCAGTAGCATTGAGAATGATCTAATAACCAAGACTATGTTTGGTTTGGGGCAACAAGTGGAATTATAAGATAGTCATTAAAAGAAAACGTACTTCATCTTTACTTCTGTATTTTTCTTTTAGCTCTCTGATGTTCGTTACTCAAGTCGATGGTTTTCCGAAACAGCCTCTCTACCTTCTCAATGTAGTGGTAAGGTCAGTCTATGGGTTTGTTGTTGTTGGTACTTTCACCAGGTCATGAAACAAAAGAGAGCAAGAATACACTTTGGAATTGCTCCTAGTTATGATGGTCGGGGGGGGGGGGGGGGGGAAAAAT
>JAJOOR010028656.1:0-12434 GCA_036250505.1 Solanum acaule
CCCCCCCCCCCCCCCCCCCCCCCCCCCCCCCCCCCCCCCCCCCCCCCCCCCCCCCCCCCCCCCCCCCCCCCCCCCCCAAAGAATGGAATGAGAAAAAAACTTTAAGTGATGCAACTGAAATTAGAAATTAGTATTACAAATCCTATTGTTTATGAATTTCTTTTAGATATTTCTGAGAAAACAAAAAATAAAAAGAGATAAGAAATAGTAAAACAAAATTAATTAAATGATAATATGTTTGTCTTGACCTAAGAGAGTTTATTGTACATGAGGAAATTGGGTAGTGGGGGGGAATGCAAAAGGTATAAATTATACAAAATTTTCATTCTTTTTATTAACTGATTTTTTAATTTGAAAAATAAAAAACCGAATAATTGAAATTTAATAATATTTAATTGAAATAGATTGAAAAATAAAAAAAACATAGAAAAAAACCTATTTGTCCCGTTATTTTGATTTTAATCGAATAATGTTAACCCATACTTATTAGTTTCCAATGGACAAAAATTAAAAGATATTTAATGAATTGAATTTGTTGTTACTTACTTGTTCTTTAAATAAATGAATCTGATAATGTAAATGGTTGTGCAAATTGTATTTGATGGCGACTCTAGCAAGTTTTTCAGTATTTACATTGACACTTCTCAAATTTGTGAGATTGTCCAAAGATAAATCATGATAAGCAAAATAATGTTTCTTTGCTATCATCAGACTCAAAACCGAATCACCTACATCAGACATCAATTAGTGCACAAAATTCAAAAATATAATGAATTTAGGTAGACTCGACCATCAAAATTTGTTGCTTACCTAAATACTCCATTCTATCATTAGATGCCCAATTTTGTGGTACGGAAGGATGAGTAAAAGCTTGATGTAACAAGTTGGGATTCTTAAATTTGTATCTTGTTATTTCCTCTACTAGCCTCAGCTTTGTTCTTCCATGGCTATATATCAAATTCAAATTATAACAAGTTTGAAGGGAGGTCTCCTAATTTAGAGTGAGTTTTATAGAATTCTTTTTGTCTAAAGGTGATGTCAGAAAGTGATAAAATGACAAAAATAGTTCCTTATGTTTAAGAATAGGTTCAAATTAGTTCTTTAATTATGTTCTTTGTAGTTTTGTCGGTCCTTTAAGTTTATCAAAAGATAATGTTTTTAATCTGTCTAATATTAATTGAACTCAATTTATTAAATTCGATGAAAACTATGTAAAAGTGAATAATAATGAGAATTCAAATTATTCCTTATATTTTTAATTTATTATATTGTTTCATATAAGGAAAATAACTTTCTTAATATAAAAGGAAAGAATAAGTCCTAGTAATATTCCAAATTCATTGTCTTTTCCTCATCCGATCCTCGTGACCATCCCACTCACGAACCCCACGCTCCACTTCATCCCACCCCTATAATATAAGTTATACAGAATATTAGATGCTATTATGGAAATTGTATATGTGTACATTTATCTTAAATTAGTTTTTTGATACGTGCGTTGCACGTGATTACTAATTTAGAAAATATATGTTATAGTAAATAGCATTGCTTATTTTAGTGAAGATTTGAATAATAAGTTTAGCACAAAATAATATTGCAAATTCTTTTGTGAATGTTCAATGTGGATCGTCATATATATATCTCTTATACATGAACCTATGAAGATGGTCAATGAAAAAAATTATTAGTTAAACGAAAAGATGTATATATTTGTTTCAATTTGATGAGGTTCAATTATATAATTTGTCGTATCTCACGAATATTACCTTATAAATGATATTTGTTGTGTATTTTTCTTGTCATCTAATCAGATGTGCTTTGCACGTGTATTCCATGTTAAACTCTTTAGATGTCATATGAACGTGTGAAGAGAACAACTACGATAGCTGAGAAAGGTTTTTTTTTTTTTTTTTACCTTAAAAAAATAAAAATTAAAAGAATATATTGTATCTATGAAATTATATATATATTCAACTGTTCATCTTAAACCCAACAAAGATAAGTTCATATACTTGCGAATGATTTTCAATTTATTCAACCAAACATGATTCGTCAAAGGAAAAATGGTAAATAAGTAAAACAAAATGTTTAATGTTCATATAGTAATAACTATTTTGAAGCAAACTTCCTGACAATCTAAATCACATAAGTAGCATTGCTAAATAGAGTCATTCTTTTGTCTTGAGCATAAAAAAAAACAAATCATGGCAATTCTCTATATTTTTGAAAAAGATATTCAGAAGCATATATCTACATCACAAGAGAAATTGTTAACAAAGACAAATGAATTTAGACTACATCATATTAACTTCATATATTAAGAGCATTACATACTAATTAATATATTAAGCAAAAAATTAATATGATATCATCAAAATTATTTTCCTCAAGTACTCGAGGTTATGGAAGATACCCTCTTAGGATAGATGATTTACTTCATCAGAATAGAGGTTATACACCTTTTTGGCCTACTTGGCCTCCAAACATCTTCCACGCGCCTCACCTAAGTGGAGTCACAGAGTCTGCAACGTAATCCAAAAGGTGTACAAAATTACACAAAAAATGAGTTTAGGGGGGGCTAATAGGACCTTAGATTAGTTAAGGTGTGTCTCTGAGATTTCGGTCATAGTCTAGGTGGGTACTTGTGCCTTGTCCCAAAAATTATATCAAAGTAAATACTTTTATGTATAAAATAATTTTTAGAAATTATATATATAATGTCGGATTGGTTTGGTCTGAGGTTGATTTTTTTAGTTAATTAATTGAACCAACCCTAATATAGTTGGATTTTTTATCCAATACTAAATCAAATCAAATCGAACCGTTAGTCATTTTTTTTTCGATTTGACTCAATTTGCAGTTTGATTCGATTTTCTACACCCCTAGTTATGTGTATCTGATTTTTCCATGTATGCAAATTTGCTAAAATTCCAATCATGTAAAAAAAATTTTATTTGAATTTCAATACTCAAATCTACTTTAAAAAAATCTCAAATTTAAAAAACATAAGTTTCATATAGAATAAAGAACAAACTTTAATCACCAATTTATCAAATTAACAGCCAATTTTGCATTTTCATGTATGTCTGGACTTCAATCATACATAGCTAAAGAACATGTAAAAACTGTTTAAATTTCTATCAATTGCTCATACTTGTAAACATCTTTCCTTGATAATAAAATTTTCAATTACTGAAAAAAAATACATGGCACATGCTTTTTCCATTAGTACAAGCTATTAAAATTTGATTTGTCGATAAGAAATATTGAGGGAAAACATTTCAACGAGCCTAGTTACAATAATTTAGCTTTGCATTTCATCTACACTAGTTTTTCTCACGTAATTTTTTATAACTTGGTGATATGCATTATTAGCAGCCTTATTTTTTGCAGTTTCTTTCTTTTCAGAAAGACTAGATTTTCCCTTCCCAACAAATTTTCCATCATCAAAATATTCAATTTCTCTTGTTTTGTCCCAATTATCAACAAGCTCTATCCTCAAGTTATTTTTCTGACATAGCTCGATAAATTTTGTAACTGGTTGAATTTCAAGTGTTTCTGGCGTTATTAGAGGCTGCAACATATCTTTTACCGCCCGTAATCAAAATATACATTGTATTTCGTCAATAGAAACCCTCAAGGATACCATAGGCTAGAAATATATATATATATATCGTATAAATTTTAGAGTGAATGATAAAATTACTTGCCAAGCTGTATCAATGGAGCAATTACAGTCAATATAAATTGCGCCAATTAAGGCTTCAACTATATTGCAAGAACTTTAGGACGATTAATGCGACCTAATGAATGCAATAGGTACTCCAATGTAGAACTTCTGAATTCTTCTACCTACGGGAAACAACAAACATATGAACTTTTCGGGATATTCCGTTGATTTTCGGATGTTCAATTTGGTAAAAATTGAAATTAATTTGATTCAATATTATTTTTCGATTTGCACTTACTATATTAAAATATCTTAGATCGATAGATTATATGAAGAAATAAAAGGAAAAAAAGAAGGGTGTCACGACCCGAGTCTACACCCTGGACGTGGCCGGCACTCAAGAACCATTGTTGGTCCCCAAGCGAACCTTCATCCTGGCTGACTACAAGCGGAAGACTAACTTAACCATGCAAAAGCTTAAAACTAAATAAAAATTCAATAAACTCAACTTTACAAAACTTTAACTCAAATGAACAACTTAGAATAAAAATAATATATTCAACTCGTCATAAAATAGGCAACTTAAGTCTTTAAAACATTTAATAAAATAAATGAATAATACAGACTTCTCAACTATACTGACTATCTATGAAGCCTCTAATTGATAAAGATGGAAGTCGGGACAAGACCCACGACATCCTGACTAAACTGAAAAGTAAATGAAATCCTCCGAAAACAAGAAGGCTCACCATAGCTAACTCGAACTCTCGGATGTATCACCGAATCTCCTGTTGATGATTCTGAATACCCGTGTCTGCATCATGAGAAGATAAAGGCCAAATGGCTCAGTACGTGGAATGTACGAGCATGTAAGGGGAATTCCAAAACATAAACATAAGCTTGAAACATGATAAAAAGGAAACATACTTACCTTTTCTCAAACTTACTCAACTCAAGGAATACTCAAGGATACTTAAAACTACTCAAACTTACTCAACTCAGAAGTACTCAAGGATAAGATACTCAACTCAAAGATATGATATTCGACTCTGGGTACTCAACTTAATATAAAACAACAATACACATGCAATATATGGAAAGTTTTATAAAACAGTAAAACAACTTAGTTCGTTAAAGAAAATGCAATAACAAACTAAACTTTACTTATATAATAAAGTAATATAGTTTCTGTGGGAGTTTCTCTAACCGACAACCAACACTATGAGCCTTAGTGGTGATACAACGTTTTACCTCACGCTGCCAAGGACCGTCCTATACCTTGCCAGGGGTATAGAACCTAACTCACAAAGTGGATCCACTAGTCTATGCTAAAAGCATATTAAGGAGTCATCTAAAATGTATGATCCTTTACTACCCATGATGGCTACATTGTTTATGGACACGTGAGTTATCTGAACTCAAACTCACCCCCTTATCGGTGCTCAATACTACTCCCAAAATATACTTAGCTCATATATTTGTAAAAACAAAACTCTTTCTTTAGTTTGAGATAATTACTCAAAAACTTAGCTTAAAAGCTCTCTTGGAATTGATATTCCCTTCTTGCTCAAAACTCTTTTGGAAATCTCAGTTTCCTCTCATCTTAAATTTGAAAACATTTACTCTTGGGAATACTTAGTTCCCATATATCATTTTAAAGAGAATGAACTTTACTCATTTTAAAGCTTAAGTCTTAAAACAAAGTTAAAACATTTGTAAAAGACTTCTTGAAATGTGGTTCATGTCGAATTATGGACGTGAACTACTCAATGCAAGTTTTCAATAACCATAGATAAAACTCATTACTTGGAACTCAAGAACCTCAATGATACTACTCATCTTAAGACTGATCGACTTATAGTGTTCATGCAGAATGATGGACATGAAATATTCAACTCAAGGACTCACAGATACTTCTCAAAAGGGATTAGGAACTCAACACTTAAAGGCTTAGAACTTGAAGATACCACTTCTCTGAAGGATACTCAACTTACGACGTTCATGCGGAGTTATGGGTATGAAACAACCCGACTCGATGATCTACAAAACAATATGGAACTCATGTATACGACTCTTCTCATTCTCTGACTTACTTCCTCAAAACTTAATTCAAATCGGCAGTTGATCTCAAAGGATTCATAATTGAACTCAATGACTTTCTTGAACTCTACTCTTAACTCTCTCTTGAATGTGAATTATAAATTCAAGAGTTATGGTTCATTATAGGAAAGATCTCGCGATGACAAAGTAGACTCATGAACACATTTTCCTCATCCTCTTACTCACTTACTCGAGCCTTGAAACAAATTTCTAGAAATTGTAGAAGACTCCCCAAAAGGGCTCAAAGGGACTTTCTTAGAATGTTCGAATGAATTCTCAAAACTTAACTCTTAACTCTACCTTGAATTTGAATTATGGATTCAAGGGATATGCTTTGGAATGTAGGACCTCTCAATGATTTAGGAAGGTTAAGATAGTTGATCACAAGAACAGGTGAAGACCCGAACTTAAGCACATTGGCGCGACGCGGAGCTGGAATTATATCTTTGATCGTAAAAATGAATTTTGGGACAGTGGACTCCATATCCTCTCCGCGATGCGGAGAGAGGGTAGTTTTCGGGGGGCTGAATGTTTAAAACACCTCTGTGACGCGGAGCTGGGCACATATTTCTGCCCGATCTTTTCTTTCTCTCTCAAACTCGAATCAACTCATACCTACTGCGATTCTAAGGCCAAAATTCACCAATTCTTTTAACCCAAAACAATTTCAGCGAAACCCACACAAGGAATTATCAATTAACTCATCTTATTCGCAACCCTCGCCTCTAGCACTCAATGAGAACTTCATTATCAAAGAACGAAACACAAACCTCAACAACTCAATAAGATTATCAATATTGGCTAAAACTCAAGAACTGCTCAAGAACTTAATAATTCAATCTCAAAAGCGAATTCAAGGATAGAATTAAACATGATTGGTGTGAGGGCGAACAAACCCAACACTATGAAAGCCTACATACCTGAATGAACCATCTTCTTGAAGCAACTTGAAGGAAAATCTTGAAAGATGAACCCTAGCCTTAGCTTTTCTTGAATTTCTTGAGAGTAGAATTTTGGAGTGGATGAGAGGGTTTGATTTATGAAAACTGATTTTTCTACATGTTTTGGGTAATTTAGATGACCTCCTAAGGGTTTTAGGACTAAAATACCCTTTGAGAAGTAATTAAAACGAGCTGGGAGTCGGAATAATTTTTCACCAGGCCACTCCGTATTGGCTCCGTAACGCGGAGCTATCGCGGAGCTGCTGCCAGGTTTGTGCGTCGTTAGTAAATCAGTCATAACTTTTTACTCAGAGCTTGGAATTTAGCAAACTCGGTGACGTTGGAAAGAGGACTCGAAGGGCTTTAATTTTATATCTTGTAGCTCACCTAAATCATCTTGTACTAGGAGTTATGGTCATTTGAATTTGACCAAAAACTTAAGAAAACTTAGGAATGACTTGAATGAACTCTCTTTGGTTCTTCTTGGAACTTAAGGTGCTACATATAGTGACCTTAACACTCAAGAAATTTTAAATTCCTTGCAAAATTCTCACTTTCTCCGAAGAATGGTTTGAGTCTTAGCTTAAAATATTTTTGGGGTGTTACAATATCTCCCCCTTGGGATCATTCGTCCTCGAATGATGACTGGACTAGGTATAGAATGGGATTACTCTTACTAAGGTCTAAGTCTAATGGTCTGCTCTTACTATATTCAAGCTTATCCCAAATCCTTAAGTTCAAATTCTATACCTCTCTAGAGGGAATCACATCTCAAACTATTACTCTTTACCACTACATTGGGCTCATATCAAGAACCACCTAATGTTTAACAACACCACATTCAAGCTTAATACTCTAACAACTTCATTACTAGAAGGACCTCTAAAAAGATATCCCCCAAACTCTTTGGAACTCATTACTATCTCACTCTCAAACTCTTGACTTGATTTCTCATCTTATCATCTCCCCCTTAGGTCTAAAGCTAACACTTGAAAGCTATGGACCTATTCCACATTGACAACTCAATTATGCTATCTAGGCACACATGGAAAATCATAACTTTATTGGAACCTCATCTGGTAACATACCATCTTGGCACACCTCTTAATGCTCTTGTTACTCTTGTGACTTAGCCACACTTCACTGCCCTTATCTAAACGTTAGGTCTCTCACTTGTACCACTCATATATATTGCAGCTAATCACCTCAATTCCTCACCTACTCTATGTCAAGTCTTCTAGATTAAATCTCAAGACTAACATCATCACCTTAATGTTGCCATTCTTTTGATCATGACACTCATCTCAAATTCAAGGATAATATTTATAACTAAACCCGAATATCAATATGATTGCTCGCTTACTATACTAACTTACATCTACTAGATACAAATTCAGAAACACGTCCACTAGGACCTTATGACAAATAGCCAACCCTCACCTCTTAGCATTCATACTTACAATTTACTATCACATTTCCCTTCACGACTTGAGTACTATTCACTCATTCACTATACATCAATGCCTAATTAGTTATATAAAACTTTGAATATTATGGGCTCTCCCTCAAAATCATAAGCCTAGCTTAGATATATCACCTCATGAATACTCCTGCTCTTCTATTCAACACTTACACCTGGTCATTACCTACAGAATGACACTTCATCACAAACTCCTTTCTGGCTACAACATACTCTACCTCCTATGATGGAATCTTCATAACTTATCACTTCTTCGTCTACCCATAAGGGAAAACTCCTCATTACTAACTTACTAGGTACTTGACTATATTAACATAGCTTGTCAAAACACCAACTCCCTTACTTTGATTACTAAACCTCTTCATACTTTCCTCTGACTCTGGGCTCTTTCACTACTACTGCTCATGATCTCATAACTCATGCTACCTTTTCGGGTGAAAATCATACCCAAACTCTAAACATACTTCCTCACAAGGATCTCAACTAAAACCAGGATTAGGGAAGAGAGTACAACTTGCTTTTAGGTCAAACGCACGATTCTCATGAATATGGGTGCATTCCTCTGAAACTGAACACTTAACTTACTCTTGGACTTCTCTCAAGCCCCTCTGGAGTCTCATGACCTTCTCAAGACTTTTTGCTAAGAGCAACTCATTGATAAAGGACTGGCTTTCCTTTTCAACCACCTCTAGTATGACGGGTAGTCGAATGAATCTGAGAAATGCACGAGTAAGAATAAAATCTCTATGACATAGCTCTATTGCAAAATTAAGAGTATGAAAAAAAGGAAACTTTTCTAAAATGTCTGTAGTCCCCCATCTATAGAAGTGGGGCCCTCACAACCATAAACAAGACCCTACTGACACGGCTTTATAGACACCCTAGGACACTTAAACTCTGGACTCTGATACCTAGTTTGTCACAACCCGAGTCTAAACCCTGGATGTGGCCGGCACTCAAGAACCATTGCTGGTGCCTAAGCGAACCCTCATCCTGGCTGAATACAAGCGGAAGACTAACTTAAGTATGCAAAAGCTTAAAACTGAATAAAAATTCAATAAACCCAACTTTTCAAAACTTTAACTCAAATGAACAACTTAGAATAAAAATAATGTATTCAACTCGCCATAAAATAGGCAACTTAAGTCTTTAAAACATTTAATAAAATAAATGAATAATACAGACTTCTCAACTATACTGACTATCTATAAAGCCTTTAATTGATAAAGATGGAAGTCGGGACAAGACCCACGACATCTTGACTAAACTGAAAAGTAAATGAAATCCTCCGAAAACAAGGAGGCTCACCATAGCTAACTCAAACTCTCGAATGTATCACCGAATCTCCTGTTGATGATTTCGAATACCCGTGTCTGCATCATGAGAAGATGCAGGCCAAATGGCTCAGTACGTGGAATGTACAAGCATGTAAGGGGAGTTCCAAAACATAAACATAAGCTTGAAACTTGATAAAAAAGTAACATACTTACTTCTTCTCAAACTTACTCAACTCAAGGAATACTCAAGGATACTCAAAACTACTCAAACTTACTCAACTCAGAAGTACTCAAGGATAAGATACTCAACTCAGAAGTACTCAAGGATAAGATACTCAACTCAGAGATTAGATACTCAACTCAAAGATATGAAATTCGACTCTGGGTACTCAACTCAATATAAAGCAATAATACACATGCAATATATGGAAAGCTTTATAAAACAGTAAAACAACTTAGTTCGTTAAAGAAAATGCAATAACAAACTAAACTTTACTTATATAATAAAGTAATATAGTTTCTGTGGGAGTTTCTCTAACCGACAACCACCACTATGAGCCTAAGTGGTGATACAACGTTTTACCTCACGCTGCCAAGGACCGTCCTATACCTTGCCAGGGGTATAGAACCTAACTCACTAAGTGGATTCACTAGTCTACGCTAAAAGCATCTTAAGGAGTCATCTAAAAAGTATGATCTTTTACTACCCATGATGGCTACATTGTTTATGGACACGTGAGTTATCTGAACTCAAACTAGCCCCCATATCGGTGCTCAATACTACTCCTAAAATATACTTAGCTCATATATTTGTAAAAACAAAAATCTTTCTTTAGTTTGAGATAATTACTCAAAAACTTAGCTTAAAAGCTCTCTTGGAATCGATATTCCCTTTCTTGCTCAAAACTCTTTTGGAAATCTCAGTTTCCTCTCATTTTTATTTTGAAAACATTTACTCTTGGGAATACTTAGTTCCCATATATCATTTTAAAGAGAATGAACTTTACTCTTACTCTTTACTCAACTTCAAAGCTTAAGTCTTAAAACAAAGTTAAAACATTTGTGAAAGACTTCTTGAAATGTGTTTCATGCTGAATTATGGACGTGAACTACTCAATACAAGGTTTTCAATAATCATAGATAGAACTCACTACTTGGAACTTAAGAACCTCAATGATACTACTCATCTCAAGATTGATCGACTTATAGTGTTTATGCAGAATGATGGACATGAAATATTCAACTCAAGGACTCACAAATACTTCTCAAAAGGGATTAGGAACTCAACAGTTAAAGGCTTAGAACTTGAAGATACCACTTCTCTGAAGGATACTCAATTTACGACGTTCGTGCGGAGTTGTGGGCATGAAACAACTCGACTCGATGATCTACAAAATAATATGGAACTCATGTATACGACTCTTCTCATTCTCTGACTTACTTCCTCAAAACTTAGTTCATGTCGATAGTTGATCTCAAAGGATTCACAATTGAAATTAAAGGATTTCTTGAACTCTACTCTTAACTCTCTCTTGAATGTGAATTATGAATTCAAGAGTATGATTCATTATAGGAAAGATCTCGTGATGACTAAGTAGACTCATGAACACATTTTCCTTATCCTCTTACTCACTTACTCGAGCCTTGAAACAAATTACTAGAAGTTGTAGAAGACTCCCCGAAAGGGCTCAAAGGGACTTTCTTGGAATGTTCGAATGAATTCTCAAAACTTAACTCTTAACTCTACCTTGAATTTGAATTATGGATTCAAGGGTTATGCTTCGGAATGTAGGACCTCTCAATGATTTAGGAAGGTTAAGATAGTTGATCACAAGAATGGGCGAAGACCCAAACTTAGAAAAACTGGCGCGACGCGGAGCTGGAATTGTATCGTTGATCGTAAAAATAAATTTTGGGACAGTGGACTCCGTATCCTCTCCGCGACGCGGAGAGGAGGTAATTTTCGGGGGATTGAATGTTTAAAACACCTCTGCGACGTGGAGCTGGGCACATATTTCTGCCCGATCTTTTCTTCCTCTCTCAAACTCGAATCAACTCATACCTACTGCAATTCTTAGGTCAAAATTCACCAATTCTTTTAACCCAAAACAATTTCAACGAAACCCACACAAGGGACTATCAATTAACTCATCTTATTCGCTACCCTCGCCTCTTGTACTCAATGAGAACTTCATAATCAAAGAACGAAACACAAACCTCAACAACTCAATAAGATTATCAATATTGGCTAATACTTAAGAACTTTCTCAAGAACTTAATAATTCAATCTCAAAAATGAATTCAAGGATATAATTAAACATGATTGGCGTGAGGGCGAACAAACCCAACACTATGAAAACTTACATACCTGAAAGAACCATCTTCTTGAAGCAACTTGAAAGAAAATCTTGAAAGATGAACCCTAGCCTTAGCTTTTCTTGAATTTCTTGAGAGTAGAATTTTGGAGTGGATGAGAGGGTTTGATTTGTGAAAAGTGATTTTTCTACACGTTTAGGGCAATTTAGATGACCTCCTAAGGGTTTTTAGGACTAAAATATCCTTTAAGAAATAATTAAAATGTGCTGGGAGTCAGAATCATTTTTCACCAAGCAGTGAGGTCCGTATTGGCCTGTTACGCGGAGCCATCGCAGAGCTGCTGCCTGATTTGAGTGTCGTTAGTAAATCAGTCATAACTTTACTCATAGCTTTAATTTTCTATATTGTAGCTCACCTAACTCATCTTGTACTAGGAGTTATGGTCATTTGAAGTTGACGAAAAACTTAAGAAAACTTAGGAACGACTTGAATGAACTCTCTTTGGTTCTTCTTGGAACTTAAGGTGCTACATCTAGTGACATTAACACTCAAGAAATTTTAAATTCCTTGCAAAAATCTCACTCACTACGAAGAACGGTTCGAGTCTTAGCTCAAAAATTTTCTGGGGTGTTACGAGGGGGGGGGGGGGG
>JAJOOR010028657.1:0-12882 GCA_036250505.1 Solanum acaule
TGCTTCCCTTGATCCTACACCTGCTCTTTTTGACTCCAAATATTTCAGTAACTTGGTGTCTAAGAAAGGGCTATTGCATTCTGATCAAGCATTGTTTAGCGGAGGAGAGACCGATGAACTTGTTAAAACCTATAGTAAGAATCTAAGGACTTTTTCAAAAGATTTTGCTGAGTCTATGATTAAGATGGGTAATATCAAGCCATTGACCGGAAATGAGGGCCAAATTCGTGTCGATTGCAGGAAAGTGAACTAAGCACGTGCTTCTTGTAAAGTATTTAAAAAAATTGATTATTTTTCAATTGTGTTGTGATTTTAATTCATTTGTAACCTTTGTTACGTTAATTGTTCGGCCATTAATTTTCCAAGAAATTGGATCCTGTTGTTTTCATGTGGCGAGTGAACAAAGATAGTAATATTTTGAATGAATGGACTCCTCTTTTCGTTTTTAATAATTAGATTGATTATCTTCCAAGTTGTTTGATAAGTAGATTACAAAATTAATAATTAATTTGAATAAGCTATCTCTTCTCTTCTTCTCTGTGGACTGTGGTTAAGAGGCATGTTAAAGTAATTTAATTTAGACGTTTAAATTTTAAATGTGATAAGTATCACTTATCTAAATATCCACTTGAGAAACTAAATAAAATGTTTAATAAGTCAATTTTGATTGGAGCCCATTGAGAGGTGAGTGGTAATTTCAAATTTGTTTGTCTAAAGTTTGAATCTTGTAAATATTTCATTCGGGGTTCACTATCTTCATAATTGTTTGACAAGTATATTATAAAACAAACTATTAACATAAGCTATCAAAAAATACCGAAACTATGGGGTGTTTGGTATGAAGGAAAATATTTTTCTAGAAAAGTGAATTTTTAACTTATTTTCTCATATTTGGTTGGTGAGTAGAAAATATTTTTTAATGTTTGGTTGGTGAATGAAAAACATTTTCTAAAAAATTACTCCCTCTGTCCCAATTTATATGACTTACTTTCCTTTTTAGTCCATCCCAAAAAGAATGACACACTTTTATATAAAGTAACAATTTAACTATAAATGTCTATTTTACCCTTAATTAAATGATTTGCAGTCACACAGATTTCTATCATTCATTTTAGAATTTAGACCACAAATTTTAAAAGTCTTCATTCTTTTCTTAAACTTCGTGCCGGGTCAAAGTACATCACATAAAATAGGACGGAGAGAGAATATCCTTTATTTTGGCTAGAGTGTAGAAAATTCTTTTTCGAGAAATCACATTTAACCCGCAAAACCAACCATGATAATTAATTCAACTTCCAACCTTGAAACCCGAACTAGGACATTACCCTGACGACCGATACGAATCTGACCCAGGACTTGGACTTGACTTTCGATCCGTGACTCGATATTCGAACTAGGACCCTACCCCAACGACCGATCCGAGATCCAATCTCGACATTCGACCCAAGACCTGACCCTCAACTCTTGACCCCGAACCCAACCCCAATGTCTAATTCCAGACTTGATCTTGACCCCCGACTTGGGACCTAATGCCGATCTGAGATCTAACACCCGAACCAGAGCCCAATTTTGCAAACCAAGATACGACCTTGGGGATTAACCAGACTCCCGAACCAGGATCTGACTTCTGAATCGATATCTGAACCTGGACTTGGGATCCGACTCTGATTCGAGACCAAATATCTGACCCAGGACCTGACCTCAACATTCAAACTTAGACACAATCGATCAATTCGAGATTCGACTCTCATGGTCGAATAAAAACTCGACTTTCAAATTAGGACCCAACCTCGACAATCAACAATCGATGAGGGACCCAATTTTCAAAACGAGACTCAACTCGACTCGACTTTCGACCCAAGATTCGAATTTCAAATCAGAATTTGACTCCAACTTCCGAACTGACTCTCACAGTCGAATAAAAATTCGACATTCAAATTAAGACCCAACCTCAACAATCAACAATCGATGAGGGACCCAAATTTCAAATCGGAATTTGACTCCAACTTTCGAACTGGGACCCAACCATACTGTTATGCCGTAATTTTCCTATCTTTAAAAAATCACTTTTGAAACGTTCCAAGTATAAAATAATTTGAGAAAAATACTTAGAAAAGAGTCGCCACTTAATTTTTTAAAGAAATAAAGAAAACTTATAATTTTCAAAGATTTAAACAGAAAAAAAATCATTTGAAAATACCTAAGAGGGTTCGGAGTTCAATTTACACTTCGAGAAGGGTTTAAGCATTCGAAGTGTCCGCTAACATGTGGTTGACCTGCGACTTGACTAAATTATATTTTGACTATTCCTTAGAAAAAATGATTTAATATAGAAAATAATAATTCATAATATTTTATTAATTTTGAAAGAAAAAAAATGATTAAATAAATGACGCATTTTTTTTTTCTATTTTTTTCAAGCTAAGGGAACTTTAATTTAAACATTTCAATTAAATTATGGGTAAAGAATTTAAACAAATTTACACTAATTAAACCTATTTGAATTGTTTTAAAAAATAATAATTTGAACCAATTTGATAAATTAAAGCATGAGGACTATCTTAAATTAATTAAAAATGAAAAGGAACCAAAGTTTTGACTAACTTTTGAAAAAGTGATAGAGTAAAGAAAAAACACGTTTTTTTTAATGAGTAAAAAAAAAAGTGATTAATTAAATAGCATATCTTTTTAAGAACAAATATACTTAACTAAGGACATAAAAAATTGATCGGTGTACTAGACATAAAATAAATGAACACAAAAGATGTTTTAAAGGTAAAGCAACATAAAGAAAATAACCCATCTTTTGGGGATCTAAGTAAATTAATTAATAGTTCTAGAGTTATAGAGTTAAACAAAATTAGTCAAACATAATTAAAACAATTAGGCGAGTAAAAGAGATAATGAAATTGGGCCCCTTCTTGGGCCAATTTCGCTGCAAATTTTTGGGTTTTAACCCAATTCCCTTTTTTGTATACACCGGCTGTATATTAGTGTATATCAGTGTGTATCAGCTCTTTTCATGTATCTCTTGCTTCCGAACACCTGTGTTTTGCTTTCGCCCTGTATTTTTGCGTGTTTGAGTTGTGTATCGATGTATATAGTTGTATACAACCCCCTTTTGGGCTTTCCGAGACCTGTTTCAGCTTCTAATTTCTCGAGATGATGAGCTCAACTCGATAATGTTGAGTTCGGGACTCCATGACACATTCGAAATGCAAAGGGAAGAGATAGAAGGGAGTTTAATGGACTCAAACAAAGGGGGTTCATGCAAATAAAGAAAGGGTAAAAGATTAGTAAGACATTCGACTTTAAACGATATTATATTAGATAAAAATAGATAGAGCTAAGTAAAATTACACATCAAATATACCAGCGTGCTAATGCAGAACGAAAACTCTAACTAAGATATTTGGACTTTTTTAAAGCGGCCTGACGAAACACTTGGAAGAAAACAAAAACAACGAACTCTACTAATTAATGAATTAAGCAGAAGAGTTTAAAATCTATGATTATTCTTACTACTACAAAAATGAATAAATAAAATAAAGATATAATTAAAGTAACCTGCATATTATTTCTAAAAAAAAAAATCAACAACAAACACTCAACTCTATCTAAAATGCTTTTAAAGTAAGAAAACACAAGCTGAAAATTTTATCATATAAAGACGCCAAAAGGGACTTTAACGAACAACAAAACCGATTTTAAGTAATGTAATCATATTGTCTAATATGCCAAAGAAACACAACTTCAAAGCTATATCGCTCTCGAAAATAATCCCTTACCATTATGACTAAACTAATTAAAATTATTTGCAAGACATGACTTATCTTTAAAATTAAAGAAAACTTATACCCATGTATATAGTAACATAATCTGCCAAGAGAAATTCAAAACTCACATTTATAGGTATAGAATATAGAGGGTTACATTATTAAGGAAAAACTGCAGCCTACTTTTAAACTAAGACAAAATGAAGTTATATATTTTCCAGATTTTAAAACATTGCCTACTAAACAACAAATACACGATTTAATTAACAAATGGCGCAGAGCTTGAATTAACACTTACGTGCTAAGAGTAGTAACACTTTACAAAAAAAATGCCTACAACCAAGGCATCCTTTTACATAAAAAAAAACAGAGCATTTAATATGCATTATCTCCAACTAAAACAGGGACTATAACCATCTCCCTAAACATGCTTTTAAAATAACAATAAAACAACTGCAAATTTTATCAAATAAAGATGCTGAATGAATGTTAGCTAATAACAAACTAATTTCGAATGAAGATCTATTCACGAAACAAAACTATTTCTTTATTACAAGACGGCCAAATCATGAAGGAATAAAACTTTAGATTAACTAAATAACATTAACGGCAGGATGTGATTTTATTCAGATAAGCATAATTGTATATCGGCTAGATGGAAAATAGAGAAAAGATAGGAGTATCACCTGTTGCGGGGCAGTGAACGGGAACGACGAGCTTGAAGGTAGCAATTTCCACCACCAAATTCGAATACTAACAACAAACCGAGATAATCTAATCGGCGACCTTTTCGAAACTTAAAAACCAGAGAACTAAGTATAAAATTTTAAGTGTAAAATGACTATTGCCAAAGAAACTCCAACTCAAACTTTTTTCTTTTCAATGGTGACTAAAATAGATGAATATATAGATGGAAATTAGGGGGAAATCCGGTGAACTTTCGAATTCCTTCTGCCTTTTTCCGAGACAACAGTGCGAGGGATTTGAAAATCCCTTAGAAAGGGGGAAAAGAGACGGCAATGTGATCGATGGCATGATTTACTCGCTGGATTTCTGGGTTTGCGTCTGGAAGAAGAAAACGAGTATGGGCAGTGGGGTCGGGGTACTGTTGGAATCGCTGGTTTGCAGCGAGGAAGACGAAGTCGGGGCGGTGGGGTACTGTAGGGTCGTTTGGTCGCTGATGTCGTTGTATTTGGGATTGTTGTACGTATATTGTATTGTTTGGTGGGTTTCTGGAATGGGTTTCTTTTGTGAAGGGAAAAAAATGGGTCGGGTCGGGAAAATGGATTGGGGTTGGCTACTGTATTGTATTGCATTGAGGGAATGGGCTGGGATTAATTATTTCTCTGAAGGGAAGTGGGGCTGGGTGGGAATTGGAAAAGAGAATTTGATGGGCTACTCTCTGTATTGCTAAATATTGGTTAAGGATGACCCATTTAGGACTAGATCAACTTATGTTAAAAAGAAAATAGCCAAATTGTCTTACTAATTGGCAATTTTGCCTAAATCTAGATGAGACGAGTTAATATTAATTAATTAACGAGCTTCTTAATCTTACCAAAATAAAATAATTAATTTAATTCTAAACTAGTCGATTTAAATAAAAACTAATTAATTCAAAGTTAAAACATTAATTCAAACTAAAACTAAATAAATAAAATATTTATTTTAATGATGTAGAAATATTTTGATATGATTTTCAAATATTTATAAAATATATCAATAAATATATAAGAACCATGTGTTATTTAAATCTTATAAAAATGACTAAAATCACTTCAAAACTTGAAAAATATTTTATAAACTAATTATTCTAAATCATTTGAAATCTAAGAAGCTCGAAAAATTAATTTCTATCGGGGAGAGATCAAAATTGGGTGTCAACAACTGTCCCTCATTTTACTTGGATTGATGTAAGAAATTCGAGGAAAATGAAATTGACAAATCCAATTTTAACCGACCACATTTTCATCTTTTCTGAAAAAAAGTTTTTGGTACGGACTTTAGGAATTATGGCCGAATCCTGGAAATAGGTTTCCTACATATCTCAGGCTATATGAGAATTAAGGCCACTTGTAGTTCAATACGCTTGATTTGACACACGATTTTGAAAGAATTCAAAAGCTATCCCGATATCGATTTATGGAGGGACCGGAATGCTCGAGAATAAGATTTAGGAGCGAATGTTGGAACACAGTCGAGTTTTCAATATTGATCCCGCCTACATATCCCCCAACTTAGGGAATCAGGCTGCTTGCAGTTTGACTCAATCTGTTGAATAGGAAATCTATTATGCAAGATAACCTTCGGTTTAGGAGGAGTGACAAGTAAGTCGAGTATGAAAAAAAGGCTTGCAACCTCTTAGCCATAAATGTGGTGCACTTCACACCCATAATTAAGAACTTGCATGAACATAATTTTCGAATCTCTTGGTGCATTGTCACTCAGATTGGAAAGCTTCTTCCGATAGAGACCAAAAATTTCCGGATGCGAAACTGAAACCGACAAACCCAAAGATAATCCCACATGCCTTCTGACAAGGGTGTGGTTTAATTGTGGTGGAAGTCGTTCCTCTGCTCGCGTCCTAAGAGTTTGGCACTCCTCTTTGGACTATATCCAGTTCGCTGCTAAGAGAAGGTTCCACGTTGTGCTGTATCCTAATTGATGTCGTCCGCACCGTGTTGACACTTAATTATTTTCCTTGGACACTTGACGTCAGCTTCCTCTAGTTTGACGTAAAGCCAATAAAGTTTGTGGATTATATTTGGAATATAATCTTCAATGTACTCTTTCTTTGATGTCGAAGTAATAAAATAGGCTGATGCAGTACGTTGACAGTTCTTTTGATGTCGTTTTTGCAAAGAAAAATGATGCAGTCGATGTTGATCTTCTTGTGATGGGTGAATCTTTCTCTTGCAATGTATAACTCCTCCTTTCGCGATGCATGAATCTTTTTCCCGCGATGCGTGAATCTTCTCTTGCAATGCATGAATTTTTCTTTTGCTATGCATGAATCTTTCTCTTGCAATGCATGATTTCCTTCTCTTGCGATAAATAAATCTTTCTCTTGCAATGCATGATTTCTTCTTCCCGCGATGCATTAATCTTCTCTTGCAATGCATGACTTCTTTTTTTTCGCAAATGCATGACATTCTTTCCTGCAATGCATGATTTCCTTCTATTGCTATGCATGACTTCTTTCTCCTGTAATGCGTGAATCTCTTCTCTTGCAATGCATTAATCTTTTAATGATGCCTCTATGATACCGAACGAAGATAATGCTTCACCAAGCAATATATGTGATAATCTGGGTATCTTTTGGATGGTGGTAGCGTCTCAATCTATAATATAAATAAAAATGACCTTCAGGGTAAGAACATTATCATAACTGATAATATAGTGCAAATAAACGTCTTCCAAGAATCTTTAGTTACTGGAAAATAATAATATTGCTCTCTTTGTGGTTTTTGTTTATTCCATCTCCGAACATAGTTGTAATGTTCATTTATGATCCTCACTTGGCTGAGAATTTGAATGAGATATGCTACTCATATTCCCAATTCTTTGGTATAAAAAGCATGAAACTTTTCCTGCATCCACAAAAAATGTCAATTTTGGGGAGCTCTTCGCCCTTTTTACTTCTTGATATTCATTGAATGGAGTAATATGTTGATTTTGAGGCAACCTATAGGCCTGCATCCACAGAAAAATTGTCAGTTTAAAAATGAGCTGATCTGTGTTGATCTCTTCAGTTGTATGCTCCTTGTTTTGCTATCTCCGGTTAAATTTTCTGATCTCCTGCTTCTTGATAGATAAGACAAAATATTTTTATGCAAAAATAATTTAAATATGAAAGAGAAGTTTTTAAGAAAATAGATTTTCAAAAGTAATGTTTTGGAAAAGGTCACTGCCAAGTGTCATGTCACGTCAAGCTTAATGAACGTCTTCGAGGTTGATGCTTCGAGGTCTATCTAATTATTTGCTGGGAAGTATTCAAAGTTGCTCTAAACTGCCGATGACCCTTATTGAGATTTTTGAGGTCATCTTCAAAAATTTATGTCCCAGTTAACTGTCTTGACGTGTCTTTAACGGTTGATGAACATACTATGGAATTTTTGAGACTCTCAAAAATTTTGTCCCAGTTACAGTTCTCAATGTAAGTTCATTCTTGAGTATGTTGGAGAGATCTTCCTCCTGAGAATTTTTGAGTTCCTTTCAAAAATTCTGTCCCAATTTCTATTGTAAAGAGAAATAGAAATCTTACGGGAGATATGATCGAGTTGTTGTGGCGCCTACGTATCCCGTTGAGGCATGAATCAGGTCAAACGTAGTTCCCCCTCAAAGATTAACAAAAAAAAGAAAATTTAAGCAAAAGACTGACCAAGGCCAACATAGGCCGCCTACGTATCTCATTCTTAAGAATTCAGGTCGAACATAGTTCAAATACAAAAGAAAAAATTTAAAAAGGGATAGAGGGGTGACCGAGGCCGACATAGGCCGCCTACGTATCTCCCAAGGAGAATTCAATCCCTACGTAATTCGAATACAGAGGGATAAAATTTTAAACAAAGTGATTGTAAGCAAATAAAATGTTTACAAAGAAAAACATACTGAAACTTCACACATAGTATCTTTTGACAGCATCTGAGTTGATTGGTTTCGGCCATTCGGTGCCATCCATCTCCGACAGGACCATAGCACCCCCTGATAACACTTTGCGAACCATGTAGGGTCCTTGCCAATTTGGTGTAAATTTCCCTTTATACTCATCCTGATGAGGGAAAACGCGTTTAAGGACCAGCTGACTGACTTTAAATATCATGGCTCTTACTTTCTTGTGGAAAGCACGAATCATTCTCTGTTGGTAAATTTGACCATGACAAACAATAACCATTCTCTTCTCATCGATCAATGTTAACTGATCAACCTGCTTGCGAACCCAATCAGCATTGATCAATTCAGCTTCTTAGATGATTCTCAATGAAGGTATTTCGACTTCGACAGGTATGACTGCTTCTGTTCCATATAATAACAAGTATGGAGTAGCTCCAATCGACGTTCTGACAGTCATTCGATAACCCAACAAAGCATACGGTAGCATCTCATGCCAACCTCTGCGGTTATCAATCATTTTCCTCAGAATCTTCTTTATGTTCTTGTTGGCGGCTTCTACAACTCCATTCATTTAGGGATGATAGGCGGTCGAATTTCGGTGAGTAATCTTGAATTGTTCACATATCTCTCTCATCAAGTGACTGTTGAGATTCGCTCCATTATCAGTAACGATAGATTCAGTACTCCAAACCTACATATTAAATTGTTGCATACAAAATCAGCTACAACATTCTTGGTCACCGATTTATACGAAGATGCCTCTACCTACTTGGTAAAGTAGTCAATGGCAACCAAAATAAATTTGTGTCCGTTAGAGGTGGCTAGCTTTATTGGACCAATGACATCCATGCCCTAAGCTACAAACAGCTAAGGTGAACTCATAACATTGAGTTCATGAGACGGCACTCGAATCAAATCATCATGCACTTGATATTTATGGCATTTCTACACAAACTTGCAACAATCATGCTCCATAGTCATCCAACAATAACCGGCTCGAAGGATTTTCCTTGCCAGAGTAAGTCCATTCATATGAGTACCACAAACTCCAGGATTTACCTGTTCCAAAAGCTTCGCAGCTTCACTAGCATCAACACATCTGAGAAGACCTAAATCTGGAGTCCTCCTATAAAGGATTTCCCCACTTGCAAAGAAATTGAGGGCGATACGGTGTATTGACTTCTTCTGATTGAACATCGCATTCTCCGGATAAGTCCCGGTCTCTAAATACTTCTTGATGTCAAAATACCAAGGCAAACCATCTGGTTCCGCTTCAACATATGAACAATGGACAGGCTGCTCTTTTACCTCTATATCCACTGGATTAATATAACTTGTATCTGGATGTTTAATCATTGATGCGATGGTGGCAAGGGCATCGGCTAACTCATTCTGTGTCCTGGGAGTGTGTCTGAATTCGATCTTTCGAAATCTTTTACACAACTTCTGTACATACCGCACATACGGTGAGATCTTCGGGTTCTTCACTGCCCATTCTCCTTGAACCTGATGAATCAACAAATCTGAATCTCCAATAACTAGAAGCTCGTGAACATTCATGTCGATAGGCATCTTCAGACCGAGGATGCAAGCTTCGTATTCAGCCATGTTGTTTGTGCAATCAAAACGGAGTTTAGCCGTCATAGGATAATGCTGACCAGATTCTGACACTAAGACTGCTCCGATACCTTTCCCTTGGTGATTCGCTGCTCCATCAAAGAACACTCTCTAACCAGGGTATGCTTCAAAAATATCTTCACCCACAAATGCTACTTCTTCATCGGGAAAATAGGTCTTGAGCGGTTCATACTCCTCATCAACTGGATTCTCCGCAAGATGATCAGCTAAGGCTTGTGCTTTTATCGCCTTCTGGGTCACATACACAATATCGAACTCACTCAAAAGCATTTGCCATTTCGCCAACTTCCCGATTGGCATTGCTTTCTGGAAAATATACTTCAACGGGTCCATCCTAGAAATAAGGTATGTGGTATAGAAAGACAAATAATGTCTCAACTTCTGAGCAATCCAGGTCAAACCACAACATGTCCTCTCTAAAAGAGTGTAACGAGCCTCATATGGAGTGAATTTCTTGCTCAAATAATATATGGCTCGCTCTTTTTTCCCAGTCTCATAATGTTGACCAAGCACGCATCCAAATGCGTTATCCGAGACAAATAAATATAGCAACAAAGGACTTCTTTCACGTGGAGGAACCAACACTGGTGGATTGGATAAATAGTTCTTGATGGCATCAAAACCAGTTTGACATTCTCCGGTCCACTTAGTCAAGGCATCTTTTTTCAACAACTTGAAAATGGGCTCATATACCACGGTGGATTGAGCTATGAACCGGCTAATGTAGTTCAACCTTCGTTGAAAACTCATCACCTCTTTCTTGGTCTTCGGAGGAGGCAACTCTTGAATCGATTTGATCTTAGAAGGATCAAGCTCAATGCCTCTTCTACTGACTATAAACCCTAATCACTTGCCAACTGGCACTCCAAAAGCACATTTGGTGGGATTTAACTTCAAATTGTATCGGCGTAGACGATCAAAGAATTTCCTCAAGTGAGTCAAGTGATCCAAACTCTCGCGGGATTTGATTATGACATCATCTACATATACCTAAATCCCCTTATGAATCATATCATGGAAAATGGTTATCATAGTCCTCATATAAGTAGCACCAGCATTCTTGAGACCGAACGGCATTACCCGATAATGATATACACCCTAAGGCGTAATGAAAGCTGTTTTTTGCATCTTTTTCGTCCATCAAGATCTGGTGGTAACCCGCATAACAATCCACAAATGACTGCATCTCATGCTTAGCACAGTTATCAATGAGAATGTGAAGGTTTGGTAATGGAAAATTATCATTCGGGATTGCTTTGTTGAGATCTCTGTAGTCGACACAAATTCTGATTTTTCCGTCTTTTTTGGCGAACGAAACAACGTTAGTTAACCAAGTCGGATATTGTGTCTCTTCCACTACTTGGGACTCAATCTACTTCGTAATTTCCTCTTTGATCTTCAAACTAAACTCTGGCTTGAATTTATGAGTTTTTTGTTTTACTGGACTGAAATCTGGATTAATCGGCAGCTTGTGCGACACCATATTCGTACTCAGCCCTAGCATATCTCCAAAAGACCAGGCAAATACATCAATGTATTCTCTAAGCAAACGAACCAGGTCCCTTCTTTGATCTTCAGTCAGATATATGCTAACTCTTACTTCTTTAACACATTCTTCAACTTCGAGATTCGCAGTTTCAGTTTCTTCTAAATTCGGCTTGTGTTGATTCTCAAATTGTCGAAACTCTTCAGCAACATGTTCGGGTACCTCATTTCCTTCTTCATACTCCTCGCACACATCATCACCTGCCTCATTTTGTTCACTTGGTTCATGACATAACATGACATTTGCAGGTTTTAAATTATTATTACTGAAAGCATAAACAGACAAAGTTAGAAAAGCAAAATATAAACAGATAAGTAAATAAATTTTTGATAAAAGAGGCTTTCATTTGAATTGAAAAACAAACAAAAACTTTGGCCATCGCTGATGGCGATTTTGCCTTTTTAAACATCACAAGGGAATTTAGAAACTTCAAACAGATAAAAACTGCATAAAGGGTGGGTTTCAGACCTCTTTCGAACTACCACCGAATTTAAAAACAAACAAAACACATGTCCTTTCTACCCAGATGAGCAGGAAATCAAGAGTGGTGTGGAGGTCAAATTTTGCAATTACTCCTCAGGATCTGCATCACGGATGCCCGACGTCCCAGCCTCTTCCTCGATGACTGCATCAATCTCCTTAAAAAGGCCCCAGATTCCTTCTTCGAGACCATCATCATCGACACATTCTCGTATCTGGAATGACTGGTAGAGATGAGGAATTGGCATGGCCAACACTTGATCAATACTTTTGTTCTTTATCTATGCTTTATCAGCATCTGTGGGGACATACCCTGTCACGCCTCGAGCCTACACCCTGGGCGGGACTGGCACCCGGAGACCATTGCTGGCCCCAGGCGAACCCTTGGCCTGGCTTTCTTAACTCAGCGGAAACCTAACTCAACAGAATAACTCAATGCCATGCAAAGACATAAACAACTTAACTGATAAAAATCTGGCCCAAAAGGGCAACTCGAGTCTCAAAATAGAGTATTTACATATATACATATAAATAGATGAGAGACTCAATACTAACTGACTGACTGTCTATGAAGCCTCTAACATACTGAGATGGATGTTGGGACAGACCCCGCAACATCCTAACAAAATAAAACTAGGAACACAAATAACCGAGTCCTCCGGAAAGCAAGGAGGCTCACCACTGACTCTGGAGTGCTCAGCTAGATCAACGACGTGCAGGATGCTGATTCGGGGTACCTGTGTTTGCATCGTCATAAGATGCAGGCCAACTGGCATCAGTACATTGAATGTACGAGTATGCGAGCTGGAAAGCTAAACCACAACTTAA
>JAJOOR010028658.1:0-14699 GCA_036250505.1 Solanum acaule
ATTAATGGGAATTAAAATGGAATGGGAATTGGGAAAAGATGAGATGGGCTGCTGGAATTGGGCCCAAATTTAGTTTATCACAAATGGGTTTAGGGGATTTGGCTAATAACTAAATGAGATGAATTAATATAAATTAATTAATGAGCTTCTTAATTTTAACGAAACAAAATAATTAATTTGATTATAAACCAATTAACTTAAAACTATAGCCATAATTTAAATAGCGTAAATTAATAAAATGTGCTTTCCAAATCAACAAAATTAAATAAGATAAAATAACATAAAAATAAGAATAATTAAACTAAAAAAAACTAAATAACCTATCAGTATACTTTAAACCAAATTTATTTGAATTTTTAATTAAAACAAACTTTTTTTGAGATGATTTTTGAATATTCATAAAATATGGTAATTATATACATATTTGTGCGGAAACATATATTACTTAAAAATTATGAAAGCGTCTAAAATTTCTTTAAAATAACTTGCGAAGTATTTTGAATTTTTTATAAAAATTAATTATTTTAAGTCGTTTAAAATTGGAGAGGCTCGAAATGATTAATTTCTATCGTGGAGGGTCAAAATTAGGTGTCAACAGAGACTACTTCTTTCCATTTCATAATGTAGTTTCACCAGCAAAAGAGGATCCCCTGGAAACGATTTTTTTGCAAGGAGCAATGTGGATACATATCTCTTTCACCTTTACCTTATGCATTTTGTGAAGGTGGAAAGGGAGGAGATTCGGTAGTTCTTTGGGAAAAATTGTGGAGCGAAGACTTAATTAATTAGGTTCTTTGAAAAAAATTGTGGAGCAATTTTACTGAAAGGAGAGAGAACAAATCTGAAAATTAAAAAATGAAGGAAGTAAGGATTGAGGGAGTGAAAATAGGAAGAGATTGAGTGAGTGAAAATAGGAAGAGATTGAGGGAGTGAAATGAGGAGTAGCAAGAGAAACGTGTACAACTTTATGTATCCGGAATAATGGGGTTTGGAAGGAAAAAGAGGGATTTTAGAAATATTTTAAAATGGTAGGGAATAATAGAAATTATGGAAAATAAAGGTGTATATAGGTAATTTATCCATCCATAATGGTATGATATACAGGATAAAATTAGAGTGCATTTTTCTCCATAATTAGTGCCATAACAAGTTACTTACTATACTTTTAGTTATATTTTGTGTAACAAAATTTAGAGCCTCCTTGTTTGTAATTAGCTTATTTTTGTTCTTCACTAATATTTTGCTACATTTAGTTTATTCGTTGTGTAAATATATATAAAAAAAATCTCCATCACTATTTAACATATTTGTTGTATCAAAGAAAATATCCATCTTAATTGATTTTGAGTGATAAGCAAGATCACATTGTTTATAAATTGTACCATTAAAAACAAAAGAAACTTTAAAATTTTAAAATAAAAGAACACAAGTTGTTAATGGTACAATTTCATATATAAATAATAAAAGAATTGTTATAATTTTACTACCATTATTGAGTGATAATTTACGAGAATGAGAACCAAAATAAGAAATGAGTATATGAATATTTACGATTAAATATATCCTAATCATTATAAAATTGATCCAAAAATTTCCTTATTTACTAAAAATATCCAAAAATAGCCTTTGTATATAAGATAAGAAAGTCAAATTTGCTTGCACTACTAAAATGGTCCATATTTGTTCCTGAAATTTGCCCTTGCATTACTTGAAATGATTTATTTTTAATACTCAATTGTGTCATTGTAATAATTTGCTAGAATCATTAATTCATATTCATGAAAAGATATTCTCTGCAATAATAATTTTTGGTGTTACCAGCCAATTTCTTTTACAACAAAACGAAGAGGAGAAAAGAGATGAAATTGTTTAAGTCAAGCAATCGGGCAAACAAAAAAAGGATAAATAATTGGAAAGGTTAAAAACTGATAAGAGTATTCATATTATTCAAAATTTTGCTTTGATTAATTAAATCTTAACCATTAATTTTAACAAGGCCAAGTACACCAACAAAACTGAGTGGGTAAAACAGCGCTGTCTCTGCAGCTCGCTTTGACATCCATACCATGCCTCTGTTGACATGCTACCCAGCAGTTGCCCTCCGCCACCTCTCCACGGCAATGCATTGTCACCCATGGCAGCCCTTCGCTACATTCTTTGGCCTCAATCACATAAACTGCATCAACAATTTGTATCATCATAGTTTGTTATTGTAGAGAGAATGAATTAATTTGACTCATCGGTGAAAGTTTTTTTTTAGGGCTTTATAATTTCAATCATACGTCATTCAACTTTGTGTTCATTATAACTTTTATCGGATTTAAAAGTTAAAATCTGAAAGGGAATTAAATGACAAAAACATCACTTATGTTTGAGAATAGATTCAAAATGTTCAAATGCATTTTGAATAATTTTAGTTCTTTAAATTGGTCAAAAGTGACCATTTGATTTCCAACAAATACTTCAGCAAAATAGAGGACGAAAACTACTAAAAAAGATAACTATTCTAATCGATCAATTGTAGTTTACATCGATGAAAAAAGTAAATACCTGAGAGAAGAAAAACGATGAAAAGAAAGCCAAAAAGGGATTTTGTGACGCAAAGCTTTGCCATTGATCTAATATTTGAGATTGTGAAAATGTGTTTACTTAATGGTTCTTTGTCTTCATTTATATAGGGAGGAAAAAATAGTTTTTTCTTCTTTGGTTATATGGAAAGTAAATGTTCCATATTAGTTCAATGTGATTGATAGTGAATGTTATTTAATTTGCAGATATTTAGTTTGATTATAATTTTGAAAATCTGATATTCAAATATTTTTCAAATTTTAAAAATTAATTGTTTTTCCAAGTAAAGTGCATACCAAAATACAATTTTAAATTTCAAAAATCCTAACTTTAATCACTCAAAATTTCAAATTTCAACTTCAAAATTTATGACAAAATTTCCCATAATTGTCCGTAGGGGTGTTCACAATTTGGATAAAAATCTATTCAAACCGAACCAAATCGATTAAATAAACTAATTTTATTTGAGTTTGGTTTGGTTTGGTTTGATTTTATATTTTTTTTAAATGATAGTATTTGGTTTGGTTATGAACTTTTTAGAAAAAAACTGAAAAAATAACCGAACTGACAAATTATATACATATATTTTATTATTATACATATATAATATATATTTTTTATAAACAATTTTAAAGATCTTATATATTTTTCATCAAAAAAGGTCAGAACATTTATCTTATTGGTTTCATGTATATGAGTGTCTATGCCAATTCTTTGTGGGACTGAAAATGTCATTGTTTCTTCCTTTAGGCCAAAATAGTAAATTTTGAAGCTTGATACATAATAAATTCAGCGATTGAAAGTTAAGTAATGTCATTCATTCTAATTATTTTTCATTTTGAATGGGTTGTTGTCACTTTTTTCATGTTTTGATTGAATTATTTCTATTATTTTTGCGTATGGTTAATAACCGAACCAAACCATACCAAAACCGATAACAATCAAACCGATAAATGTATATTATATTTGATTTAGTTTGATTTTGATAATTTTAAAACCAATTAAATTAATTTGATTTTAATTTTAACTAATAATTGGCCCAATCCGACCCATGAACACCCCTAATTGCTCGTAAATGAATTTACCCATAATTGCCCATAAAAGGCCAAATGAGAATTTAAGAGCCACATGAATTACCCATAATTGCCTATTTATGGGCTTACACTCAATATTTTTGGGTTTGAAATGTTTATGAAATTTTTTAAGAATACCATAGAGTAAGAATTAAGGAATAAATTATATCATATTCTTACTATTTTTGTAATTACAATAATCTCTTACATTTTGTATGTTCATATACAATAATTTTGATATAGTAAGTATCAACCTGTTACGCTAATAAGGGAAATAAAAACTGAAAATCTAATTAAATTTTATAATTTATGCTTACATTTCTTCTTACTGTCAATCAGACAGAGCCAAATCCTAACAAAACGAAAAAAAAAAATCAAATTTCAAATTGTTTCTCCCTATTCATTGAAGAACCGTTTCTTGTTTAATTCAAAAACTTTTATCGAAATTTTGTGAAGAAACATGAGGTTGAATTTGGTATGTATCCACTCTGCATTGATTCATCATATAAAAGTAATAAGCAGATACAAAACTTTGATGCATCAACTAGTGCAATTTTGTGTGTTGAAGGTGAAAAAAGGGATGTGCATGTTCTTAACATAGTTGAATCGAAAATTGGTACTTCTTTTACCTACCAGAATTGGAGACAAAAAAATTATATAGCTGATACAAACAATTCAGATGTGATGGTGAAGCAATTGTACAAGGATAAAACAATTCTAATGGTTAAAATAGAGCATAGCTTCAATTTTCGAGTTAAAAGATCTGATAACAAAAGGTATGTTACTAGTATTATTGTGATGTAATCAACTTATTTTGATTTTTGATTTTGTTTATTGATATATTAGTCATGATACATTGCTAGGTAGAACGTGATACATAACTAATTTGCCGTGTGTGTGTGTTGAATTTTTAGATTTGTGTATCAATGTATTGTTACTATAGAATATCAATTCCATGTGAATTCCTTCTTATTTTTTGTAATGTACCATTAAAATGGCATGAGTAATTATAACACATAGGTATAAATTGTATCAGGTAGTTGATGTATATCTGACACATGTAATTTGTTGTGGACAAGAATATGTATCAGACACTAAGAATGATACATAAAACAATAGCTTCTATTTAATGTATCTGATAAGGGGTAAATCTGCCTATGAATATAGACAGATGCCAAGATACATATATATGCTGGAAAACTTGTGATCGTATTGTATCAAAGGGTTCTTAATTACATGTTTAATTCATTTTTGTAATGTATTTGCTTCTTTTTGTAGTGACTGTGAAATGTTTGCAGCTGTCTTTGCTGAGTTCCTTAGCGATGAATTCAACATCCCATCTTATGATTTCCAAGCTGACTATCTTCGCACAAGATACGCAACACTATTATGAAAGTACGGTAGTGACAAGGCTAATGTGGGATATGTTAGCGATAAAGATGATCCACCAAAGCCTAAGAGTCACTTCACTCCACCATCCCAAGATGACTTGATTCATGTAAAAATTAAAATAGTGATTATGGATCAATTCATAGACAACTTTTGATGTTTTACGTTTTTAAGATACATTAACTGATGTGTTTATTTATTATTTTAAGATACTTCTACTCAAGTTTTAGAGTTTTTCTCTGAAAATTTGTCTATTTTGACTTTAATTTTCAATATATTTAGTTGTTAATTTCAATATATATTATTTTATACATCTGTCTCTTATAATAATAATTTGTGTGATACACAACACAACACTTAATACTATATACTTTATCTAATACAAAAATCTCATAACAAAAAGTATCAGATCCATTCGTGTATACTTGACAATTCTATTTTTTCATTTGTGTGATACACAACACAACACAACACTTAATACTATATACTTTATCTAATACAAAAATCTCATAACAAAAAGTATCAGATCCATTCGTGTATGCTTGACAATTCTATTTTTTCATTTGTTGTAAGTAGTTCCTAATACATTTTAATTAGTTGTAACCAAAGCAATGTATATTTAAAGATGTATCAACTTTATAACTTAATTCTTTTTTGTTGTGATACATTAATAGATACACTTTGTTATAGTTTAATCATAACATTTCACAATCACTTTGTATTAGATACATTATTATTAAACACAAAATCATACATTATATAAACACAGTATCTAAAACAAAATATCTTGTACCAAATTCCCAAGCTTTTATAGAACTTTACAATGTGAACAAATTATTACTATCTAAAATATAGGCAAAATTAAAAATTGTAACATTTCAATTTATTGTATCAGAAATTAATAAGCTAATAGTACTTTGTAATGTATATTTTTGTAACAGTAAAAAATCTATAGCTTGAAATGTTACAATTTAAAAATTATTAATCCGAAATATTACAATATTCCAAATAAAGTCTTCGTCAATCATCATTCAGAAAGAAAGTACAAGTTCTTCGATTGTGATCTCTTGTCCACAACGTCCACGACCAGTTGAAACTGCAAAATCTTTGAGCCTGTTTTGTGGAATAAGAATCTTTGTATCAGGATGAAGTATAATTTCTTTGACTGAAAGTTCGATTGGTAGATGACTGTCAGATAGCAAATCTACATGATACATGCTAAACTGGTTGAAATCAGATTGGAGTTAATAAATTGGAATCTGTTTAATGACATATTTCATAGACTGCAATTTCAAAATAATGTTTATCAACTAACAAAATCTATATGATACATGCTGAACTGGTTGAAATCAGATTGGAAATAAATGTGAACACAAAGATATAAGTATATGATACGAAATTGCAACTACATAGTATCTTAGTGTTTAATCAATACATAATTATGTAAAGTGTATCTGATACTCATTATAACTTGATGAACTATAAAATCTACCAAACAATTGTATCTAATACTACATATAACATCATATACTCATTATGTAATATTTATGTATTAAGTATAAACCATGTTAGAATATGATACAAAATCTGCATATTACAGCCCAACGTACAATTTGACTTTATAATTTGATGCATTCATAACAACAAATCAGAAAATAGAACAAAATTAAAGTTTTTTTTTTATATATTCAACATAGTACATTTAAATCAAGATAGATAGCAATATAAGAGTATCACTTTAACAATAATATATCCAATTTTTTGAAACAACTAACAAACATGGATATCAAACATAAAAAAAAGTATCAGTTATGAAATAAAAATCCCTGGGTAATGTAGGTTGAGAATTGCACCGCAATTTTTCTACCTCTTTTCTTGACTGTTTTTTCTACATTCACTTTGGAAGATGAAGGTACATCCTTCATCGACTTTGCCTTCTCGAAACTTTGATTCGTCATTGTCAATGAATCGTCCAATTTTTTAGATCTGTTTTCAGCCCATTTAGGATCATTAGAATCATAAATTCGATCAGTATTAGATGTATCTAATTGGGTAATCCCAATACTAAAAGATGATTTATAAAAAAAATTATGAAAAAATAAATAAATTGAAAAATAGCTAATCAAAGAAGACGATAACTACCTATTGATAGATTTGAAATTGATTGACCGGAGAGAGAAACCTTTTGAAATTCAAATTGGGATGAAAGAGATATCAGATTAGATTATGAAAGTGAAAATAGGGAGAGATTGAAGGAGTTAATATAGGAGTGGGGAAATGTGGGTTTGGTGTGGGGAGTAGTGTATCCGACGATTGGTCGTTTGGAGGAAAAAGAGAGAGTTTTGAAATATTTTGGAATGGTAGGGAATAATAGAAAATATAGTAAATAATGGTGTGTAGATAGGTAATTTTTCCAAAAATATTTTTAGTTTTATACTCTCAATCCATTTTTATTTGTCTACTATAATACAATATGTATGTCCATTTTTATTTGTTCAATTTTAAAAAAATCAAAAGATAATATATTTTTATACCTATTTTACCCTTATTATTAAGAACTACTTATTTTTTCAGTATTTAGATGATTTATAATAATTAGGATGATTTTGTAAATTTATTGAAAGTGAAAATAGGGAGAGATTGAAGGAGTGAATATAGGAGTGGGAAAATGTGGGTTTGGAGTGGGGAGTAGTGTATCCGACGATTGGTCTTTTGGAGGAAAAAGAGAGTTTTGAAAGATTTTGGAATGGTAGAGAATAATAGAAAATATGGTAAATAATGGTGTGTAGATAGGTAATTTTTCCAAAATTATTTTTAGTTCTATACTCTCAATCCATTTTTATTTGTCTACTATAATGCAATATGTATGTCTATTTTTATTTGTTCAATTTAAAAAAAATCAAAAGATAATATATTTTTATACCTATTTTACCCTTATTATTAAGAACTACTTATTTTTTCAATATTTAGATGATTTATAATAATTAGGGTGATTTTGTAAATTTATTGTTTTATTTTTTGTTTCTTAAAAAGATATATCAATCAAAGATGGGCAAGTAAATATTGTACGGTCAATCTTTCTCATTATAGTAAATCATTTACTTTTGCAGAATTTCACCAATTTTCCATACTCTTTCCTCAATTTGCTATAAAACTCTTTAAAGTCTTTCTATAAATTGTTCTCTATTTGTTTCCAAAATTAAAAAAAAATAGTAGAATCGTCTCATTTGCTTCGTTTATTTGAGTTTGCTGAAGTTCTATAAATTAAAGTGCCGACGTTTACATAATAGTAGTTTTTTTTGTTTTATCTTGACCGGGATAAATCTATATATCTTCGACAATTATGAAAGGGTTGAATTTCATTAGGTCACACAAAAAGTTGTAAGTTCAAAATAATGTTTTCGTTTATTTATGATTTTATTAAGCTAGCATTTTTGCTTTTCTTATTTTTCTGGTATAAACACAATTATATCAACAAAAACAGAGAATGTGTCAAAAGATACTTTCTCTTTCTCTTTTTAACTACTTGTCCAATTTCGATTTTTTATTTATCATTTTTGACAAATCAAGAAAAGACAATTATTTTTAATCTATTATACCCTCAATTTATTTAAAGAGTTAATTTTTTGAAAAATGTAGAATCTTTTTAATGAGTAAATTGATTTTAAATTTCTATCAATTAATAGGAATAAAATGATAAACTCATTATGTTAAATTTTCTTTTAATAAATGTGTCAAGTCAAAATTGGAGAAGTAAATAAGGACAAAAGGGAGTATGTGATCAACACAAATATTGCACAAGAAGGTGTGATTTTTCCAATGGAGATTGCTCACTATTTTTGGAGTTATTATTGGGAGTGTATTTCATCACAATTGCAAAGAATCTACCACAATTTCAAAAAATGTTTTTATAAATAAGTAAATTGGATCATTCAATGTTTATAAGGAGGTCGACATCAGGTATTGTCCTTCTTCTGCGTGGATGACATTGCTTTCTCTAGTAATGACTTAGCTTCGATAAATGCACTTAAGAGAAGATTAAGAATCCAGTTTGATATGAAAGATTTAGGAGACTCAAAGTCTCTTCTGGAGATTAAAGTGATGAGGTTTATGTGTTTTTTGATAATTTTTTAATTTTAATTTTCATATGATATGTTCAAAGATCACAAGATTTAAAAATGATTTCGGTATATTAACATATCTTTTAGTTTAAGTCTATAAAATTTAAAAATCTTTTGAATTTTCATAAACTTTATGTCAAACCAAAATCAGACAAATATTAATAAATATTGTTGCTTATAAATGAAATTAAACAAAACATAGACCTTTGAACTTTAAACTTTAAACTAGACAACTATGATATTTCATATATAGTTGCGCTCGCCTTCACTTAGGAACTCTACGCCCCTTATTAGAGTAAAGCATGCTCTCGAAAGGGATTAACAAGGCCAGCTACATCGGCAAAATTGAGTAGGTAAAGATGGGTCACTCCAGCAGATAGCTTTGACATTTAAACCGTGTCTATTTTGACATTCGCTCCAGCATTGCACGCCAGGCTCGCTTCCTTCGCAGTCTATTGTCACCCACGGCAGCCCTTCGCTACATTCTTTTGCCTCAATCCCTATCACGCATCAACAAATTTTGCTAATATTCCGTCTCAATTTAAGTGACTTAATTTGATCAAATGTGAAGTTATAACAAATAAGAGACTCTTAAAGTAAAATGTTTGAATTTAAAATATGAATCGGAGATTATTCTTTTTTAACAATAATAACAACAACATATCCAGTGAATCCCATAAAGTAGGACATGGGAAAGATAAAGTGTACATAGATTTTACAAGATATAGAAGTTGTTTCTCATAAACCTTTGTCTATTTTTAAAAAAAATTGAGACACTTAAATTAAAAGTGAGGAAGTATATAAAAAGCAAAATACCTGAGAGAAGGAATGCAATGAAAAGAATGCCATAAAGAAATTTTGAGACGCTGGGCTTTTTCATTTTTAAATTTTTTTGAGGTTATGAAATTGTGTCTAATTAACACTTTTTTCTCTTCATTTATAGTAGAGTTTTGGGAATGTTTATGGGAAATTAATATTACTTGAATATTTATTGTGTGGGTTTTTGATTTAGTGATTATTGGTATCTGCAAATCTTGACTTTTCTCTATTTAGAAGTATGGTATTTCATTGGTAACGCTAAATGACTAGTAAATTTGGTCAAAATTTGACCAAAATTAAAAGTCTATAATAATCTTTTTATTTTAAAAATAACTGATTTTTTTCTATTTTTTAATTAAAAAGTATTAAAGTTAAAATGATAAAAATGTTCAAAAAGGTAAATTAAATAGTGTGAAATATGTTATTTTATTATTCTGACCAAATTCTTGCCAAATTTTCTGGCCAAAATTTTTTTCCTATCTGCAGACCATTTGATAATCTTAAAACACCTCTTGTTATTTCTGCTTCTTTAGTCTTGAAAATTGCGAATCATTATACCGTTTCACATTTTTCCCTTAAACCGGAAAAAAGTACTGTCTCTGTATTTATTTATTTGTCAATTTTTGCCTTGGACACATCTATTAAAAAATAATAATTGACATAGTAAGTTTACCATTTTATTTCTATATTCAAAATTAATTTACTCATTAAAGAGGTTTTACCTTTTTCAAAAAACATTAACTCTCTAAATAAATTGAGGGTATAATGAGTAAAAAAATATTGTCTTTTCTTGATTTGTCAAAAATAACAAGTATAAAGTCAAAATTGGAAGGACAGAGAGAGTAACATATATTTGGAGATCGTTATACATTAAATGTGAATATCATTGATTTACTTTTTTTTTTGAGATAGGAAAATATTTATTTTTACCTTTTACTTCTTCAAATTTTACTACACATAGTACCCACTTTGGTTTCGAGCCGTTAATATGGATCATCTCAATCAAATTCGTTATATGAGATAATTTAGAGGTGTTTGGTATGATGATAATATTTTCTAGAATATTTTTTTTTCATGTTAGGTTATAAATAAATTTAGAAAATTCTAGAAAAATGACTTTCTTAAGGGCAATAGGGGAATATAATAAATTTTATAAGTGATATTTCATATTAATTGTCTATATCCACTTCCGGTACAACCCCCTCCCCCCATAGCCCCACTCCACTACCCCAAAGCCTCTCATGCCAACACTAATAATTTTAGGATAATATCTTCTATTTATTTACCAAACATATAAAAAAAAATAAGTAAGAAAATCAATCACATATTTTTTAGGGAAAAAATTTCCATGAAAAACATATTTTGTTTACACCAACACACCTGAAGGGACTAGATTTAATTATGGCTTGTGGATCCAAAATATTTAGAAATAAAAAATAAAAAATAAAACTAATTCTCATAAACAAAAAAATAAAATAAAGCCCGAAATAAAAAAATCTTTTATTTTCTAAGTCTTTCATTTTTTTTTTAAAACTCCATTGGCTAGAATTTAGTTGGATTGATGGGATATTCGTCTTTGTTTTGATATTTCGTTTATGACCATGATAAAAATTGTAATTATTGCGTATAGATTTCTTTCTCCTAATTAAATCCTTGAATATATATGATAGTGTTTATTTTTCTTTTTTCTTTTTTCTTTCTTCTATTTATAAAATAGAAGAACATTAAATCTAACACAACCCTCAAAATTAATTTAAATGCGCAACGCGAAGGACTTGTAAATTTTTGTATGCTATCAAAATGCACTAATTAGTTTCATCTTTTTTCCTATCTTCAAAAAAATATAGCATTACCATTATATTGACAACTTTTGTTACATTCACAGTATTTGTTTGAAAGTTTTATGGCTAATATAATGAGATATTGTTATATATGTATACTAATATTTTATGTTTAGATCTCATTTAGCTGTTATAAGTATAACAAATAAAGAATTTAGCGGTAATAAAGAATTGCTGCTCTATTATATTTAGCGGCAATAATATAATGTTGCTATATTATATTTACCGTTAATAATAAATATGAATAATTATAGTCAACACTCTATATAAATATCATTAAAAATTTTAGTGACTCTGAATATAATGACATTAACTCAATTACCGTTAAATATTATAAGGAAAATTTTGTTGTAGTAGTGTATATATATACAAAGGTACACAAAAAAAATAGTTTAATAATTACATGTACCAGAAAAAGGAAGGCATGTCTTATAATTTTTTTCCTTTTAGATACCCGTATTGCATTTTATAAGTGTTTGGCACTAATGATGATTACTATTACTATAAATACTTTAATATTTTAATTCTATACATAATATATTCCTTATAAAATATTATTACTTAATATTTGAGTATAACTAATTTAGGGGTGTACATGGTTGGGTTGGTTCGGGTTTTTCAAATATCAAACCAAATAATTTGTATTGGATTTTTAAATTTATAAGCCAAACCAAACCAATAAAACTCAGGTTTTTCAACCTCGGGTTTTTTCGGGTTTTTCGTTTTTCGGGTTGTTTCGGGTTTTTCCGGTAAAGTATTCATACAAACATATAATTTACTTATACTTCAAATATTTCTTTAGTCGTACCAAAATACAATTATCTAAGGTGTTTGTTAAAAAAATAACACATAATATGATATGATTAATGACACTAAAATATCCAACAATAATAATAATAATGAAATCGCGTAAAACAAATATTGCAAATTAACAAGTCATAAGTAAAATGATCATAATTTAAAAGTACTATATCATGCTATAATAAGTTCAATAAGTATTAGTTACATGACTAAATATTAAAGGAAATTAAAATTAGATTATGTATTATTTTAATTGTCTAAACCAATGTAAAACTAAAGAACAATATTCAATATTATTGTCATTCCTAGTGTTGAATTGATTTTCTTTTTGCATTAGTATTAATTTGATTTTGATTTAAGCTTTATTATAATTACCAACATCCGTGGACTATAATCTTTATTAGACCATTCAGAATTCTAACTTTCAAACTTGAAATAATATATTAAAAAGATAAAAATTATGAAAACGTATAAGAAATATTTAAAAATTATATCAAAGTAAATATTTTTATGTATAAAATAAAATTTTAAAATTATATATATAATGTCGGGTTGGTTTAGTCTCGGGTTGATTTTTTTTAGTTAAAACCAAATCAACCCAAATATAGTCGGATTTTTTTTTTCAATACCAAACCAAGTCAAACCAAACCACTAGTCGATTTTTTTTTTCGGTTTGACTCAATTTGCGGTTCAATTCGGTTTTCGGTTCGATTTTATACACCCCTAATAACTATTATAAAGGGGTAATTTAAAAAAAATGTTGTAAATATCATTGTTATTCTAGGTAAAATGTTATTATAAAGAGTAAAATATAAGATAAAAGATCGATTCAGGAGAAAATCAGACCGTTATGATAATATGATCACTATAACTTTAACTCTTCTTTTTCCCAGTAAATGAGGCATTCTATTCCAGAAGCAAAAGGCTATAGAGTAGGACCAAGACTTAACTCATACTAGAAAAGCTAGATGATAAGTCATCCTTACAATTATAGCTTACAAAAATAAAAAAGCAAATGAGGGGGATTCCTCCTAATACAGTTAAATTAGGCCTTCCAAATTCATAAATTAGAATTTCTAACTTCTAACTTTTCACTTCTTTCTAACCCGTGCGCATACTAGATTCAAACCTGTGCGCTGACTAGTCAAAAATCAATCCAAACGGACTCGCGCTTGGGCTAACGTCCTTTGAAAGACCCTCCAAAGTAAATAATAATGTGTTGGACCATGGAATGATATTTTAAATTTTCTTGAAGAGCTGTGTATAGTTGACCATGAGCTAGCTTTGTGGTGCACAGGGGTCAATTGCTAGTGACAGGTAAACTACTACCTGTTTGACTTGTCTTTGAGGGCATGAATAATGTAATATGGACCCATTCGTGTGTGGAAAAATTGTACAATATTCCAAGAAAGAACGTACCTGTCCACATTAATTAGGTATCACTTTGGATTATACTACTCCTAGAGTATATATTATGTTATAGCCCAACTTCTCCAAAATAAAAACACCGAAGTTTGGATTTTCTTTTTTTTTTGAAAATTATTCTGGAAAAAGAAGGTTAACTAGCTAATTCAAGATGAAGCTGGGAATTGAAGGTACGTACTTTATAATACGTTTAGGAAGATATATATAGATATTGATGCGGCTCAATCTGAAGACATGGCTAAATATGTAATTAGTCATGTGATTTTGGATTGAGCCGCGTCAATATCTCTCTCTTCCTATTTCCAGTTACTTTACATGTCTTCTTCTTGCTTGGGTAAATAACTCGAGCTTTATTTAATTACTCCTAGGTAGTTGTTTTGTTTCGTGTGTTCCTCTTGGCCATGCATTTTAATAAATTTTTTCACTAATTTTTCTGGTTTTTAATAAGTTTTGATTTCTTCTTTTATATATATATATATATATATATATATATATATATATCATCTTTGCCTCCATTCTTTTGTTGCCGTTCCTTTATAAACGTTTTTGGATTAGATTAATTAATCATATACACGAATGAATCGATCAAGGAGCTAGCAGGGAAATTGATGCTTGAGTTGCATGTTTTTTTTTTTTTTTTTTTTTTTACTTTTTAGGGTAAT
>JAJOOR010028659.1:0-18078 GCA_036250505.1 Solanum acaule
TTAGAAATAAATTCAGATTAAAATGAATTACGAATATTTACAATATTGGATAGAAGTCATGGAAGATATAAAACTATTAGAACAATTAATGGCGGAAAATTTATATATATATCAAAAAACCCAAGATATGTTATATCTAGAGTATAACATAAATAATATTAAAGAAATATTCAGATTAAAACAACTATCGGAAGAATATTACAATAAATATTATTACATATTACCATGAATTTAGCACTACTAAAATCTAATATTAAAGGGATATCAAGATTAAGACACTTAACAAAAGAATATTATAATAAAATCCAAAAAATAAAATACTCACCTACCATACTACCACCTACCACACTACCACTTCTATGAATAAGACAGCTACCAATTCCGCTCCGAAAAATGGATATTCCACAAAAGTCATAGAATATTCATATAGAGGTCAAATCTAAATCATCCTAGTTAGAGAAATATGCCACTAACGGCACTCGAATCATGGATAAATCTTAGGAGAGTAGAATCAAGGGAGGAATAGAATTGTACCCGCATATTTATCAATAAAGTTATGTTTCTTTAGATTTTATTTGTGTAGTTTATTTATTTTCCATATGTTTAAAATTTGTTGCAAACAAATTGGCACGCCCAGTGGGACCAAATTTGCCCTTCATCTCTTCTCTGTTAAATCAAATCTGAAAATCTGAGCTGCAAAGGTGCAAGAATGAGTACTTCAAGCCTCGTCTTTGAGTTTCATCGAGTCTACACTCCGACAAGCCTTAAAGCAGGGGGCATTTGTAGACATTGAAATTTTGCGACTCTACAAGATGTGTTCAATTTGAATTGGGACTCTAGAAGGTGTGTTCAATTTCAATTAGAATTTTTGGAGGTTACTCAACCGTAAACCCTAGTTTATGGCTATATAAAGGGTACTAAATTCCCTTAAAAGGCATCTCAAAATATCCTATAAACTCTTGACTATTTTTAAAGATCAAGATCTCGAATATTCCACAAAAGTCATTGAATATTCATATAGAGGTCAAATATAAATCATCCTAGTTCGAGAAATACGCCACTAACATCCCTCAAATCATGGATAAATCTTAGGAGAGTAGAATCAAGGAAGGAACAGAATTGTACCCGCATATTTATCAATAAAGTTATGTTTCTTCAGATTTTATTTGTGTGGTTTATTTATTTTCCATATGTTTAAAATTTGTTGCAAAAGACACATTGAACAAGATAAGGGTATTCGAATAGGTCCTACCTGGCTGTCGGGGCAAGAGGTAGGTGTATATATTTAGTTGTATGGCACTTGATTATGATGGTTCTGTTGGTTTCTATTGAATAAATTGCAACCATATTCATTGTCTATCACTAGTATATTTGATTATTATTTGCACATATCATTCTTATGAGGGCTAAGTTATTTTTATTGTTATGTACCTTTCGGGCTTATGGGGGTCCAATTTGGATATTATTTGACTATAATTGTGTATCTCTTGTTATTTTGATAGTTAGTTAGACAAATGGTTTGGACTTGTCCCTATATTGGAACCCTTGACCCGGTTGTGGCTAGATTGACCCTGTTTGGGTGGTTATGTTTAATCTGAACATGACAAATATGCTAAGCATCCTGAATATGAACTGACAGAATGTAGTGACCAAGTTTATCACATACTGAAACTGAATGTTGAACTGTAACTCTGATAACCTGGTCAATACACTATAATCTCTCTGTGGGAGGAGTCTGATGTATACGCCTCATCGAGAGGACCCAATATACCTTGCCAATGGTATAGAGGCATGACTGGCGTGATCACTAAGTATAATGCCCACAGAGGGCACTTACTACGAAGGCACGTAGTTCTGGACTATGAGGATGACTGACCCTAGTTCAACTCGATATTAAGCCTACTCCCAATAGAATGTATCAAATACAATATAACTGAAATAAATTGGATAGCTCGATATTCTAAAATGCTTACTGAAAATGCAACATTAATGTACTGATAATGAAACATTCTTAACTAGAGCATGTATATCTATGTAAACTGGCCTAACAAGTGTAATTCATGAACTAAACGAATCTACAAAACTAGGGTTCTGAATTTCATGCAAAGAACTAAGCAACAATTCCACGAAAACATGATAATCTGATTTGGATTAGTCTAAGAACCGAATCACAACAAAAATTCTGAAATTCTAGAAACCCTAGGTCTAACATGATGTAGAGAATCAAGAATCTGACTGAATTCTAAGGACCTAATGGGTGAAAGGAACCCACTTGTGAAATCCCACATACCTGGTGACGAAATTCACAGAGAAATCTTTCTATTTCGGGGCTGGAATAAATGAAACCTTGTTGCGTTCTTGGACTAGGGTTGCTTGACCACTTTCTCCTCTTTTCATTCTAATTGGATGAATTTTAGAGAATGAATTGAATAGAGTAGGCTCTATTAAGTTGCTAGGCTAAAATTGACCAAAACTACGTAGTTTAGGGGTTAAACAGCGTAGTTTAGAGGCCCAATGAGTAGGAAAAAGGCCAAACGACCCCTGACTTAAAAGCTATCGGGGATCACCGACAGCCAGACCGACGGTTCGACTTGGCAAGCGTCGATGGGGTTCAGAGAGGGGGTTTATGGGGTCTCGATCCATGAACCCTACCACGGCCCATGGTTTGTCCTACAGTCCATGGGTTTGGCTGTGGGTCGACCCTTAGACAATTTTCTAGACTTTTTTTTGGGAAGGGTTACAGGTGGCCATCCACAAACCCCACCTACGGTCCGTGGGTCACCATAAAGTCTATGGGTGGTGGCCGTCGTTGGCATCTGCAACTTCTAAAATCTGTATTCTGGTCTATCTAGGATATGGGGTGTTACATTATCTCCCCCTTGAGAACATTTGTCCTAGAATGAAGACTAAACTAGCTGAATATGGAGGGAAAGAGCTGCAAACCCTACCACTCAATACTGGACACTGAAATTTGACTGAACTAAGTTCCAAGAACATGAAAATACGCTGAAAATGCAAGTATAAACTGAAGGAACATGATACTAAGACTGAATCTACGCATGAGTAACTGAAAGACTGGAGAGGAACTATTACCTCAAGCTGGAATGGAATCGGAAGGGAAGAGATAAGGATACTTGGTCTCCATGGCTGCTTCTGCTTCCCAAGTAGCTCCCTCTACGGACTGACTCCTCCATAAAACCTTCACTGACACGACTTCTTTGTTTCTCAACCTTCGAACCTGACGATCAAAAATCTCAACTGGCACATCCTCATAAGTGAGACTATCCTTCACAGTCACACTTTCCAAAGGTACTATGGATGCTGCATCACCCACACACTTCTTCAACAACGAAATGTGGAAGACCGGATGCACTGCTACTAGTTCTGTTGGTAACTCTAACTCATAAGCCACTTTTCCAATTCTTTTCAAAATCCTATAAGGGCCTACAAATCTAGGACTGAGCTTTCCTTTCTTGCCAATTCTCATCACCCCCTTCATAGGTGACACCTTCAGGAAAAACCTAACCATCAATTTGGAACTCCAAGTCCCTTCTCCTTACATCTGCATAGGACTTCTGACGACTCTGGGTTGTCTTAAGTCTATCCCTGATGAGCTGAACTTTTTCCATAGCATCATGAACCAAATCTGGACCTATCAATGCTGCTTCACCTACTTCAAACCAACCAACTGCAGATCTGCATCTACGCCCATACAATGCCTCATAAGGGGCCATCTGAATGTTGGAATGGTAACTATTATTGTAGGCGAACTCTATAAGAGGAAAGTGATCATCCCAACTACCCTTGAAGTCGATCACAAAAGCTCTCAACATATCCTCTAAGGTCTGAATGGTACGCTCTGCCTGACCATCCGTTTGTGGATGAAATGTTGTGCTAAGATTAACCTGAGTACCAAGACATTTATGAAATGACTTCTAGAAATGAGAGGTAAACTGAGGATCTCTATTTGAGATGATGGACAAAGGAACCCCATACAACTTTACTATCTCATTAATGTAAAGCTTAGCATAGTCCTCCGTCAAATCTATAGTCTTAATAGCCAAGAAATGAGCGGACTTAGTAACTCTGTCTACTATCACCCAAATGGAGTCATGTTGTCTACGAGTATGAGGTAAACCTGCAATGAAGTCCATGTTGATCACTTTCCACTTCCAAGTAAGAATGTTGATCTCTTGAGTCATACCTCCTGTTTTCTGATGTTCTACCTTCACATGTTGACAATTAGGGCACTTAGCCACAAAATCTGCTATATCCCTCTTCATGCCATTCCATCAAAAGACTTCTCGCAGATCATGGTAAATCTTGGTGGCACCTGGATGCATAGAATACCTCGAGTTATGGGCTTCTGTAAGGATCTGTTGTCTCAACTCACCCACCTTAGGAATATATAAACGACCCTAATAGAGAAGCACACCATCTCCCCCTTGGGAGAAAACCTCAACTCTCTGCTGATGGACTGCACCCTTCAGTTGAAGCAATATAGGATCACTGTCTTGATTTTCCTTAGCCTCCGCCACTAATGAAGATTCTGACCCATTCCGAATTGTTACACCATCATCTGATATGCTCATGAGGCAAACTCCTAAGCGAGCAATCCGGTGAACATCCTTCGCTAATTCCTTCCTTTCTTCATCAACATGTGCTACACTACCCATAGATAGCCTACTAAGAGTATCTGCTACTACATTGGCCTTACCAGGATGGTAAAGTACATTTATATCATAGTCCTTTGAGGAACTCAATCCATCTCCTCTGGTGAAGATTCAATTCTTTTTGGGTGAACACATACTGAAGGCTCTTATGGTCTGTGAACACATCTACGTGAACACCATACAAGTAACGTCTCTAGATCTTAAGGGCAAAAACCACTGTTGTAAGCTTGATGCCATGAGTTGGATAGTTCTTCTCATGCACCTTAAGTTGTCTAGAAGCATACGTTATAACCTTACCTTGCTGCATTAACACACAACCTAGGCCAACTCTGGATGCATCACAATAGATAACATAACTGTCTGAACCCTCTGGTAGAGTCAACACAAGAGTTGTAGTCAACCTAGTTTTCAGTTATGTGAATCTTTTCCCACAATCATCTTACCACTGAAACTTAACCTTCTTCTGACTCAACTTAGTCAATGGAGAGGCTATGGATGAAAATCCTTCCACGAACCTTCTGTAATAGCCAGCCAAACCCAAGAAGCTTCTGATATCTATAGGAGAGGTAGGTCTGGGCCATTGTTTCACTGCTTCTATTTTTTGAGAATCCACTTGGATCCCTTCACTAGACATAATATGCCCAAGAAAAGCAACAGATTGCAACCAAAACTCATATTTGCTAAACTTAACGAATAACTGGCAATCTTTGAGAGTTTGCAGGACAACCCTCAAATGATTTGCATGTTCTTCCTCATTCCTAGAGTAAATAAGGTTATCATCAATAAAGACAATAACGAACAAGTCCAAATATTTCTTGAACACTATGTTCATCAAGTCCATGAAAGCTACAGGAGCATTGGTTAGTCCAAATGACATAACTACAAATTCATAATGACCATACCAAGTTTTGAAGGCTGTTTTTCGGATGTCACTATCCCTGACTCTAAGCTGATGATAACCGGATCTGAGGTCTATCTTTGAGAAATGACTAGCACCCTGAACTTGGTCAAACAAGTCATCAATCCTGGGGATAGGATACTTATTCTTGATTGTGAGTTTATTCAACTACTTATAGTCAATGCACATCCTGAGAGAACCATCTTTCTTTTTCACGAACAACACTGGTGCACCCCATGGGGAAATAATGGGTCTAATGAAGGCCATATCTAGAAGGTTTTTCAACTGCTCTTTCAATTTCTTAAGCTCAGCTAGAGTCATTTCGTAAGGAGGAATAGAAATAGGTTGGGTATCTGGAAGGAGATCAATTCCAAAGTCGATTTTCCTTTCGGGAGGAACTCCGGGAAGATCTTCTGGAAACACTTTTGGAAACTCATTAACTACAGGAACTAACTCAAGAGTTGGGGTTTCAGAGCTTAAATCCTTAACCCAAACTAGATGATAGAGACAACCCTTAGAAATCATCTTTCTGTCCTTAAGGTAAGAAATGAATCAACCCATTTTAAGATTGGCTCATTTGGAAACTGAAAACGAACTATCCTAGTTCTACAATCAACTGAGGCATAACAGGAATGTAACCAATCCATGCCTAGAATGATATTGAAGTCTACCATTTCAAACTCTACAATATCTCCTAAGGTGACTTTCTGAGAGACTATGACAAGGCAATTTGTGTATACCCGTCTAGCTATAACTGGGTCACCGACTGGAGTAGAGACTAAGAAGGGTTCTAAAAGAGTTTCTGGACTGACACCAAAGTTTACTACTATATATAGAGTTACAAAGGAAAGAGTAGCCCATGGACCTGACAAAGCATAAATATCTAAATGAAAGACTCGTAACGTACCAGTGACCACATCAGGAGAATCTTCCTGGTCCTGGTGAGCCTGAAGAGCATACGACATGTTCTGGCGTTGACCGCCACCTGTACCAAATGAGTTACCCTGCTGAGTCAGGCGACCTGCTGGTGCTGTTGAAGTTGTAGACTAAGCTCTACTATTATTGCCCCTTGACCCTGTTAGAAGAAGGACAATCCCTCAACCTGTGACTAGACTGACCACACCCAAAGCATCATTCCTTTCCTGCAAGACACTCGCCCAAATGGTTCTTACCACACTTAGGACAAGTTGGGTAGGTTTTGGTGCCTCAAACACTCCCCTGAGACTTAGAGCTTGATGCCCTACCTTTCTGATCATGTCAGAACTTGGAGGATGGAACACTAGTTGATAAAGGTGCTGGAGCTGAAGACTTTTGCTAAAACAGCGAGCAATTTCCACCACCCAATTTCTGTTAAGGATACTCATAGTTTCTTGTTCTAGCCTTTTTATTATCCTTAGCATGTTCCCTAAGCTTATTTCCCTCTACCTTCTGAGCATGAGTCATGAGCCAAGAGATGTTCATATTTTCCAGCAACATAGCATTCCTACACTATGTTTTCACTAAGTCGAATACCCCATATAAAAACTTGTTCATTTGAACCTTGGAATCAGTAATCATGTGAGGAGCATACCTAGAGAGTTTGGGTGAACTTAAGTCCATACTCTTGGACTGTCATGTTACCTTGCCTCAAATTCATGAACTCCTAAGCTTTTGCCTCCCTCAACTCTCTTGGGAAGAACATGTCCAGAAAGGTCTCGCTAAAGCATTCTCAAGTGATAAGAGATGCATTTGTACCCGTGTTCTCTTTCCATTGAGTATACCAGATATGAGCTACATCCTTAAGCTAATAGGATGCCAATTTTACCCTAGTCACCTGCATCACTCCAAAGATCTTCTTGACCTCATCTATGAAGTTTTGGGGATCCTCACCAATTTGTGATCCTAAGAACTCAGGCGGGTTCATCTTAACGAAGTCACGAACCCTAGCTACCACTAATCCACCACTAGCATTTGTAGGAGTTGGAACATGTTGGTTGTTCTGGTTAGTCACAGTTTGAGCCAAAAGCTGAATGGCGTTTTGAAACTCGGCATTCGATACTTCCTGATCTGGGATTAAAGGAGATGCGTTAGCATTACGTGCATACGCATTCCTTCCATAAGCTCTACGATGAGGCATGATCTGTAACGCATAACAAAGGATTAGAACGAGGAAGTTGAATCATACCTTACGCACGATAAGAATATCAAGAAAGTGAAGTTTTCCTAAAACACTTTGTAGCCTCCCTTTCATTAGATGTGTTGCACTTCACACCCATGAAAAGGACTCCACTTAGTGCGGCTTTTCAGACATCCTAGGACAAGAAAACCTAGTGCTCTGATACCAAGTTTGTCACGCCCCGAAGCTACCCCCAAGATGCGGACACGGGACCTAGGATCACGAGTGACCCCAAGCTAACCCTGTTGATATATCATAAGCATACTAAATAAACTAAAGTAAGAAAAGACTGTATGGAAGCTAAATCATAAGATAAACTAAAATGAAATGATAGGGAACACCCATAACTATCTGAATATTTAAAAATTGAGAGTTTAAAAACGTAACACCCCATAACTAGAAAGAAGTTATAAAGTGTAAATAGTCATTTTTTGAAATAATATAAAAATCTGGAAATTTGTTAAGTATGGTAAGTTGGATTTTTGGTCAACTTCAAATGACCATAACTCCTAGCTCAGGATGAATTACGTGTCTTTCCAGATATCGTAGGAAATATCTTGGAATAATATTTCCAACGCCGTCGAGTTTGTGCGATTTCGAGTTCGTATGAGTGAGATATGCTCATTCGAAGTTGGGTTGTTCAAATAAGAAAAGTCCAATCCGGATTTTGAAAGGGTAGTTTGGTCTTTTCCTTACCCAATTAATTTAATTCGTTTTAGTGAATTAATTAAGGGTCAAAACTGATTTTAGTCAGTTTAGAAAAAATTGAATTCACGCTAGGGCTTGGAGAAAACAGAAAAGAGGAGAAAGGAGAAGAAAGTTCAACATTCATCGTCTTTGTAAGGAATCGCTTGTAGATTTCGTCAAGGGGTGATCCCTACGAGGTATGTGAGATCACATAGCGTTGGGTTAGTTCACCCACGTGCCAAGCATGTTTAATTCAGCGTATTTTCATCCAAAAAAGGTTGAGAATTTGATGTTCTTGATAGTTGTTCATGAATTGATTTCGTTCTTGAATATGAGTTGAGATTAATGAGTTTCTGGATAATAAAGTGTTGTTTCTTTGAGTTGTTTGAGTTAGATGTTGTGTTTAAGCCTTGGGTATCTAACTCTAAAGTGCATTTGAGAAAAGGAATCGGAATTAATTGATTTAAGATCAGAAAACGAGACCAAAAGTTTGTCACTTTTTGCCTCGTCCGGGGTGTAGGCTCGGGGCGTGACTAAAAACAGCTGAAAGGTCAAACTCAAATGCTAAAGTTGATTCTAACTATGTCTGAAAATAGCCTCTAACTAACTAGAAGTATTGGGACATGTCCCAGCTAAATCTAGAAAAAATTGAAACTAAGACTAAAAGCAAAGGAAACATATATGTCGTCCTCGGAGAATGAGGACTTACCACTAATGTTGTTGAGCGGAAGATCAGGAACCGATCTATGCGTGATCTGTAAGCTGAGAACCTGAACCTACATCACGAGAAGATCTAGCGCAGAGTATGTGTCAGTACTTGAAAGATCCTGAGCATGCATGTGCATGATAGAATAAAGCTGAACAATAAGCATAACTGAACCAAAGCATATATTTGAGCAATGATAAGAGATAAGCATGATACTATACTGAGAATATTGGACATGAACTAATTGGATGCAATGACTAAGTTTATAACGTGCTGAGACTGAAATGTGACTATAATTGATAACATGGTCAATGCAATATAATCTGACCGTAAGGGAGCTACTAATAACCGACATAAAACCACATGAGCTAGATGTGGAGTCTGATGTATACGCCCTATCGAGAGGACCCAACATACCCTGTCAGAGGTATAGAGGCATAACTGGCGTGATTACTAAAATGTAATGCCTACAGAAGGGACTTATCAACCTACGAGGGCACATAGTTCTGGGACTTGAGGGTGACTAACCCGAGTCCACTTGGTATTAAGCTACTCCCAATTGATTATGTATTCAACAATTTATGACTGAATTTCTGTAATACGGGATAGCTCAAAATACTGACATGCTAACTGAAAATGCAACATTAATGTACTAATAATGAAACATTCAAATTTGAGGCATGTATATCTGAAATAGCAGGCCTAGCATGTTTAATTCATGAACTAAAAGAACTACATAGCTAGGGTTCTGAATTTATGAAAAAATTTACACAAAACGATACAAAAATCATGATAATCTGATTTGGATCATTCTAACAACTAAAACCCAACAATTTCTAACATTCAAGAAACCCTATGTCTAGAAAATATTAAGGGAATCAAGATTCTGACTAAAATTTAGGGACCTAATGGGTGAAAGGAACCCATTAGTGAAATCCCACATTCCTAGTGACGAAATTCACAGAGAAATCTTTCGATTTCGAGGCTGGAACTGATGAAAAATCGTTGCGTTCTTGAACTAGGGCTTGATCGACTTTCTCCTCTGTTTTGCTCTAAGTTTGATGAATTTTTGGTGAATAATTGATTAGGCTAAGTTCTAATTAGTTACTAGGCTAAAATTGACCAAAACCACGTAGTTTAGGGGTTAAACGACATCATTTAGGGGTCCAACGCATAAGGAAAAGACCAAACGACTCCTGACTTAAAATCTGCTGAAGCCACCTACGGACTGATCGACGGTACGTGGACTGATCCACGATCCATCCTGTCAGTCCGTCGATCGACTTCAGAGGATGGGTTCTGGGGGTCCTGAGGGTCTCGACCTACAGACTGATCGATGGTCCATGGACTGATTCACGATTCATCATGTCAGTCCATCGATCGACTTCAGATGATGGATTTTTGGGGGTCCTGAAGGTCTCGACCTATGGACTGATCGACGGTCCGTAGACTGATCCACGATCCGTCCTGCCATTCTATCGATCGACTTCATAGGATGGGTTCTGGGGTCCTGAGGGTCTCGACCTACGGACTGATAGATGGTCCGTGGACTGATCCACGATCTGTCCTATTAGTCCGTCGATCGACTTTATAGGATGGATTCTAAGGGGGCTGCAGGTGGCCATCCACGGACCACCAGGACGGACCGTGGGTCACCTTACGGTCTGTGGGTGGCAACTGTGGGTTGCACCTGCAACTTCCTGAAATTTGCTGGTTCGGTCTATTTTCTGATACGGGGTGTTACAGAAATTGAATGTTGGACGGTAACTGATAACCTGGTCAATACACTAGAATCTGTCTGTGTGGGCTACTAATAACCGACATAAAACCACATGAGCTAAATGTGGAGTCCGATATATATGCTTCATCGAGAGGACCCAATATACCTTGCCAAGGGTAAAGAGGCATGACTGGCATGATCATTAAGTATAATGCCCACAGAGGGGACTTACTTACGGGGGCACGTAGTTTTGGGACTATGAGGGTGACTAACCCTAGTCCAACTCGGTATTAAGCCTACTCCAAATAAAATATATCAAATACAATATAACTGAAATAAACTAGATAGCTCGATATTCTAAAATGATTACTGAAAATGCAACATTAATGTACTGATAATGAAACATTCTTAACTGGAGCATGTATATCTGTGTAAATTGGCCTAGCAAGTATAATTCATGAACTAAATGAATCTACATAGCTAGGGTTCTGAATTTCATGCAAAGAACTAAGCAACAATTCCACGAAAATAAGATAATCAGATTTGTATTAGTCTAACAACTGAATCACAACATAAATTCTGAAATTCTAGAAACCCTAGGTCTAATATGATGTAGAGAATCAAGAATCTGGCTGAATTATAGGGACCTAATGGGTGAAAGGAATCCACTAATGAAATTCCACATACCTGGTGACGAAATTCACGGAGAAATCTTTCGATTTTGGGGTTGGAACAGATGAAACCTTGATGCTTTCTTGGACTAGGGCTGCTCGACTATTTTCTCTTCTTTTCGTTCTAATTGGATGAATTTTGGAGAATGAATTGACTAGGGTAGGCTCTAATTAAGTTACTAGGCTAAAACTAACCAAAACTGCGTAGTTTAAGGGTTAAACGATGTAGTTTAGGGGCCCAACGCGTAGGGAAAAGACCAAACGACCCTGACTTAAAAGTTGTCGGGGGTCACCGACGGCCAGACCGACGGACCGTGGACAGACCGACAGTCCGTCCTGGCAGGCGTCGACGGGGGTTCAGAGAAGGGGTTTCTAGGGTCTCGATCCACGAACCAGGGCCACAGCCGGTGGTCTGACCTACGGTCCGTGGGTCGACCCTTGGACAATTTTCTGGACTTTTGTTCTGGGAAGGGTTGCAGGTGGCCATCCATGGACCCCACCTACGGTCCATGGGTGGTGGCCGTCGTTGGCATCTGCAACTTCTGAAATCTGCATTCTGGTTAGGATACGGGGTGTTACACTATTCTTGTTATATGAATAATTTTTTTCATTTTTTTTAATATTGTTATGTTTTCCCTTAATATTTTTAGTGTTAGGCTTTAGGAAGTGGTGAGCTGGTGTGTCTGAATTTATTTGATTCTTTAAATACCACTTACAAAGATTTGAGACGTATTTTTTTCTTCTTTGAACATGCTATTTTCTTTTTCTTCTCATCTAGATTCAAATATATATAAAATAAGCATTGAGTTGAAGTTGATTCAAAAACTCTAATATTAAAGAGAGCAAATTAAAAGTTAAATGTTTTGTGTTTTAATCAATATAATAAAATTAAAATATATATTATATATTATAAAGTTTGTTGATTTTTTTTAAAAAATGCGCGAAGCGCGTACAGATTCACTAGTATTAAAAAAGCTAAAAAGAACCTACATTTCTAAAAAATTGAGCCCTAATCTACATTTTCTCCACACATTCAATATCACGAATAAAACAATGTTCAAATATGATTAGGGAGAGGATTTTAACTACACAAATTATGCATTACGATGGGGGAAACCAAAAATTAAATTTAAAATTGATGAAGAGGATATTTTTGTACCATGTTGAAGAGTGGAGGTGGTTGGGTTGTCCATCTGTTTTTTTTATTAAATAAAATTGTTCGAATCTTAATGAAAAAACAATGAAGTCTATCCACCGTTTTTTTTAATTAAATATAAAAAATATATGAATTCTATTTTGTTGTCTTTATTTTTTAAGTAGAAAATTAATTAATTAAGTACATCAACGGACAAAATTCATAAGTTAGAATAATTTTTTAATTATTTTTATATTAGTCGATTATGTCGGTTATATTTCTTAATGCTATCGTTGTAATTATAATTAGTGCAAAAATACATGAGGGATCTACATCAGTTTTATATTTAAATAATTTATTTTATTTTATTTTGAAACATGAGGGATTGAGTTGGTTTCGCATCAATTTTGGGATCGATAAAGTCCCTCAATTTTTTTTTATTGATTTCACACTGTCTTTTTAGTAGTATATGGATAGACGATAGCCATGAATATTGAGGGTTAACTATTGTTTTTATCTTTATATAAATTATCCGATTTTACTGTTTCTTTAGTTTTTTTTATGCATAATTGCTTGATTGTTTGATCAATAATTAGGATTTATTTATGATCTAACTCGTGCTTTGGGAAAATTGTTCTTAGATTAGAGAAGAAATAAAGAGGATTTAATGTAAACCCTAGAGTCTGGACACAGATTTGTGTCTAGGATAGGAATATATCTAGTCACATTATCCAATCAAATGTAGTAAGCTCATTGCATGCTTGATAGATTAAATTTCACAGAAATATCGACGTTAAATTATTCGGAATAGGTGAGTAGAATTTGAAAAAATAGTATAATTCTAATATTAATTAGCAACCATAAATAATTTGGATTAAAGAGGAATAATTGAAATGATTCATCCCGGTCGTTATGAGTAAGCCAATAGTGAAAGAAATCGGGATAGAAAACTTTTTGGATAGTGACTTAAAATGTCTACGTTAGGCCGGTCTCAAATGGACTCTGAGCAAAGCGAGGTCTAGGGCCATCCTGGAATAGGTGGTGTTAAATGTCTAGGTCTGATTTATATTTTCAAGTAGCCAAGAACTTACAGGACTCATAGGACTTTACATAATCGAATTCAGGTAAGTAAAACGCCCGGAATCAGCGTGAAGAGGATAGTTTGAGACATTAAGGGTTGAAGGTATGTTGTAAAATGGAGGCTTTTGGATGGTTTACGAATCTCTTAAGTTCGTGTAAGTCTCTATAGCGGGCATCACACCGCTATAGCGGGAGACAGGTCGCTAATGTGGCACCACTATAGCGGGGCAGGTCACTATAGCAGGGAAAAGTTGATTTTGTGCAGAAAAATCTCAACCGATCATTAATTAGTTATTTCATTTTGGGAAACTACAGAGCGACTTAGGGAATTTTTCACCTGTTTTCCATCATTCTTATCGGTAAAGGTAAGATTACCCACTCCCTTAACTTGTAATTCAGTCCTTGATCCTTAGAATCAAGGACATTACTTTTTGGGGGAGGGTTTGACTTGATTTGATGGTGGAAAAAGTCTTGATTTGGATAGAATGATCAAAAAATTAGCTTGGGGTTAGGATTTGAGTATAATTAGAGTATGATTAAGCCATTATTGACTTATTATTTATTTTATTAGACCAAAAACAAGTAAAGACACTGAAAAAGAGGAAAGCTCGAGTTCTTTAGAGCATTTAGGCTTGGTTCGAGGTAGGTAATGGTTGTGTGTTTTCCGAATTTTGTTTGCATGTTGTCTATTGCTTTATAGTATCACTTGTGTAATACATGTTGGGAACACGTGAGGGATAAATGTGAAATGACATCATCTTGATAATATTATGCAATAAACCTGTATCTTTTCTTGTGGTTTCAAGTGTTGTTGTTCATTGTGATTGTGATTGTGCATGTTGTTTATGATTGATGATTGGTTTGGGTACCATGCCGGTACAGGTTCACTAATGATTGGCTCGGATACCACGCATGGTATAAATACTAACACTGATTGGCTTAGGTACCGCATCGATGCACTAACGATTTGTGTGTGGGTTCCATGAGAGGATCGGATATGTGTACTTATGATTCCATGAGAGGAACGGGTAGGTGTAATTGTGATCATATGGGACATGTTCCAGGGATTTGTTGATTCGGGATATTGTGACCGGAGTCTATGTATTCGTGATTGTTATTTTGTGTGTTGACCTATGTTTACTATGTTGTAGTTGGTTGCTTACATTCGTAGTTTGGAATTGGTCGTGTGATCCTACCATTACAATGTGGTTGTGTGCTGATAGTAGACTTGCTATTTTCTTGTGGAGTACAGAACATATTCAGGCAGCTGATACGAGAACTCAGTTAAGGGACGCGTGACTTCGAATTCAAGGGTGAGCTACCCTTCATGTCTGTCATGGGTTCCTCTACATCTTCTTTTCCATCTTTTCGAATACAAACTTTAGATTATTAGTTTGTGTTTCCTATCTTTCGAGGTTGCATCCCCATTATTGACTAATTAGAGTTTTAGTACTTCGACTTTTAGTTTCTAGGGGTTAATTTCCGTAAATGTTTTGACTATTGATTGAGTTTATGGGTACTCGATCCCTTATCAAATTTTAAGTTGCTCTTAGTTGTTTTCTTTCATTTTGGTTTCCACAACTTTTCTTTATGGGTTAGTAGTTGGTTCTCCCACTTAGTGTGGGTGTCACTCACGACGGTCTGAATCGTGACAACAATTGAGAACTTAATAGGATTGGTGAGTCAACTACCACCCTGGAACATGCATATCAACTATATTTGAATTCATAACAATAAATTCTCTAATATAATCTCAATCCTTCCTTTAGATATTGCTAATGTAGATAATAACAGAATCTCAATTTGGTGAACTTGATTAGATAACAAGTTCTAGTTTAATTTAGTGAATAATTGATCATAAGTCTTTATGTGTGTATTTGGGAGCAACAGTAAACATTACTAGCGAGCTCACATATATATGTTCTTATAGTCCTAAGAAGAGGTCTTACACATGAAGTACTTGATCTCTTGCAAAACCATATTTGCAACTTGTGAGAAAGGGTCATTTGTGAAAAACCCATGTTGCATTTCTTCAAACTCAAAATAGTGAACATCCTTGTTTAGCTCTTTCATCTTGTTTGCGTAATCTTCAACTCTATCTTTGAGAAGTTCATTTCCTCCCACAATTACCAATAGTGGATCAAGCTTCTTGGGCTCGAGTTTTGGGCTTAATGGACCAAATGGGTTAGCCAATGGGTGATCTGCAATTGCTCCAATTGGAAGTGATAACCTCCAAAATCTGGAAAATAAAGTACATAAAAATTAATTAGTCGAGTATCGTGCATAATCTCAGTCTAATCCATGCTTATAATTAAGGGGGTGTGGAGGTCCATTTGAACGTTTCAATTATTTATTGGACTAGCTAGAGGTGTTAATGCAATGATTTGTTCCATCGTTACTGAAATATCCACAGTAAAGGCGTATGAGTTTAAATTTTTATTTTTTTCAATATAAATTTAAGCTCGAGATAGCAATTACTTTGTTTATTGTAGCCCCTCAAACCTTTCAACTAAAATTTGAACCATCCTATTTGTGTACATGGACCCAAATTTAATGAAATTGACTTGAAAGCGCATTTTTGCTGATTGAGTCTTGGGAAACAGAAAGAACTGAAAGTTACATAAAGAACTGAAAGTTGCAGAAAAAAGGGTTTGTACGGACCGTAAAAGGAACCACGGGCCATGAAGGGATCCGTGGAATTGAACTCAAAAATTGGAAATTTTGGAGGTGAGTTTCATGGGTGGGTTCACGGACCGTGAAAGCTTTCACGGGTCGTGTACTGGTCCGTGAACCAAACCCCCAAAACTCAGGAATCTTGTCATTCACGAGCACTTGTGCGGCCCGTATTTGTCTCCGTAGAAGACGACCTTCAGGAACACAGATCTTCTCTGCTTTCATGAACACCTTCATGGTTCATGAAGTGGTGTACGGTCCATGGAAGGAGACGTAGAAGGCTTCCGTCAGTTTTTAAGTCAAGATTATTTTAGTCTTTCTCAACTCTTTTAATTCTTATACTATGTCGCTTTGACCTATTCTAAGTGGGGCTAAGTGGCTCCTATAGATCATAACTTGCCCATTCCCTCATAATTATCCCCAAATTAGATTTCTTCTCTCTCAAGTCACCTCTCGAGCAAGAACTAGGGTTTCAAGTTTCAAGTCTTCATTTCAAGAATAAAGTCAAGGTTTCTACTCCATGTATCTGAAAATTTCATCAATGGGTGTCCCTTTGAATCCCAAATAAACCTTAGAATTTCAAGTTTATGATTCCTACAAGCTAGAAGTTTCCACGATCTTCATGGGTTTTTAATACAAATCAATTTTCTTTATGATCATCCATAATTACATGTTTTACCCATGAATTTCCATGATTTCAAGTATAATTCCGTGTTTTTAATGATAATTTCATGAGGTACAGCATGCAAGTATTTTCATGATCAAAATTACGTTACTTTCAAATGTATGTCTCAGTTTATCTGATTTTCATGAATTGGGATGCTTTCAAATTATTTTCAGACTATCATGATATATGATGCTTTCAAGTGTCCCTCAGTATGTTTTCCGTTATCATGATTTAGGAGCTAATCAGTATGTATAAGTTATTAGTATGATTATGTAGTATGAATTATTATTGTTTCCAGATTATGCATGTCTCCATTCGGAGTATACTTAGCACTGAGTGGCCTTATGGGATGAAGGTTTATGTTTAGCGTTTGTGGGCCTTTGCTAGAAATCCGCAAGTCATAGAACTACGTGCCATTATAGGATTTCTCTTAGATAGACATTATCTAGTGGATCCACCATAGCTCATATATCATGTCCTTACCTTGGCAAGTGTTGGTTTATTAGCATTTTATTATTAATATTTTAATATACTAATTTGCTATATTTTGGAGTTAGAAAGATGCTGATTGTTTCAACAGTTAGTGGGCAGTTTCATTGCTACCAATGGTAGGCATTTGTGCCTAATTACTCACATTTGGTGTAAATGCCTTTTAGGCTTAATTTCCTAGGCTACTGACTAGCCGTTTGCTTACTGCCTTGGACGTGGTCTTCCAAGACCATTACTTCTCCATATTATTTCTCCATTATCTCATTCTTTACTCCTTCATTATTCTTTGTAACCTATGTAACATATGTAACCTCTAGGCCATTTATCTTCACTATTTACTACTCCATTATCTTCCTATTCAATTCTAGGAAGACTTCTTGTAGTATAAATAGTGGTGGTCTTCATTTGGTTTGTAACACACACAATACACTAGAAAAATATAGAGTGAAAGAGTTAGTCAAAAAAGAGAGTTCTTATTAGTTGAAGGGAGGTGTTCTTTTTTGTGGAGCTTTGGACTCAACTCT
>JAJOOR010028660.1:0-13780 GCA_036250505.1 Solanum acaule
CCCCCCCCCCCCCCCCCCCCCCCCCCCCCCCCCCCCCCCCCCCCCCCCCCCCCCCAACAGCGGAAGGGAAGCGTAGGCATGTGTATAATCTATACATATCGACTAGAACAAGTAAATCGTACATATTATAACCTTTGTATTCATCATGAACAAAGTGCCTGCAAAATATGCTTGAGAAAATTCTCCAATAAAATGTTAATTATTTAGAAATCCTTTGTGTCAAAGGAATAATATTGAATATTCCAGGAATTAAGAATTAGATGATAAATATTTATTTTTAAAAAAAAAACACACAAGATTTGGTTCAATCCCTCTCTTAGATGATAAAATTCATTGGATCACACACAATGACTTCTTTTACGTGAAGAGTATAATATGAATTTATAATCCTTCTATCCTAATTTATAGGACACACTTTGGAGTTCGAATATCGAGAGTTGGACAGTATAATTTTAACTGTGAATTATTCAAATGTGAAATCTTTAAGCTTTGAAAGAAAGTTTACATATTTGAAAATTACTTTAAGTACTATAAGTTACAATAATTGATAATTTAAAATATTTTAAATATATGTAAAAAATCATGGTCAATGAAAAATTTGTTTGAATCTCGAGATCTGAATCGCATAAATTAGAATGAAGGGAGTAGTATTATTTATTTGATTGCTCATAGAGTCTTGAAAAGAAAGAAATACTTTTAAATTTGTGTTTAAAAACAAACATTCTATATTTATGTGATTTTAGATCATTTTATCAAGGGTGAAATAATTTATTTTTTTGTCAATTATTAAACAGGTACAGTTTCTATAGTAATTAATAAGAAACTTATTATAACGAAAAACTATGGATTCCATAATGTGGATTAATTTAAGCTATGATCACAAAATGGCACTAGAGATTTGCCTATTGGCTTATGTACAAGTATTAATTCACTTCTCGTATCGACGAATTAAAAGATATGTGAATCAGTGTTAAGAAAAAGAGATATCTCAACTTTGGATCAAAGAGTGTGTACATACCTAATACAAACTATCGTCACTTTTAAAAATTTGACAAACTATAAAAAAAGCTGGCCAAACTAAGCTACATACAATTGAAAAAGATATTGTTATAAAGAAGAATGTATAATTCTGCTCAAGTTAAACGCGTTATTAATTATTGATCTATTATTACACGTTTCATATTTTAATAATCCAAAATAATGGGAACCTACCGGATAAATTATTCATTTTTTCTGTCATTGTCAAATGCATTAATTGAGATTCTCAAAATATATCACAACATAATGTCATTGCATTCTTAATTAAATTAAAGTAAATTAATTCAGCTACTTAATTTTTTTGTTTTTTTTTGGTTTAACTATGTGGTGTTCAAAATTCATTATGTCGATTAATTGAATTTCACGATATATTGGGCTTATTAAAGAGAGAAACGTTCTCCGTTAATTCAAAGTTTAAGCTTTATATGAATTAAGATTCTTATTGTTCCACTTATAGGATTTTTAAAATTATTAATTCAGATTTAGATTGTAGATTAATTTTTACATATAAATTTATAGTCTTCGCACAATATTTGAATCAAACAAACCAGACGATATTGTAACACTGCATCCGACTTTAGCTCATCCTCATCTCTATAATACTCCTTCCGTTTCAAATTTATTGGCATGTTTTCCTTTCAAAAGTTAATTTGATTCATTTTTAAAGTTACGTTAAGTTGGATTAGATTACTCAATATTTTATATTAAAAATTTAGATATTAAATTGTGCAATAAATGTTATAAATTGTATTTTTTTCTCATGCTAATTTGACGAAAAGTATATTTAAAATACTAATTAAAATTTATATAATTTGACTTTCGAAAAATTAAATATGATAACTAATATATCTATCCAGTGCACTATAACTTCCACACTATCTAAATACTAAGTAATTTTTTTTCTCACTACTAAAATCATTACATGTTGTATGTATTGGCAAATTAATACAATATTATGTCATCATTAATATACGATACGTTTTCGGACTCTATTCGAATTCAAGTCTTCTTAGGAGCTCTTTCTCCTAAATGTGAGATTGATGTATCGAGATAAATTTGAATTCAGTCGAATCTCAAAACAAAAACCAAAAATATTTTTTTAACAAAACTCCAGCTGGTCTAGCTAAGCATATGCTGGCCACTGCCCCTATGTAGATCTTCTTTAAAATTTGACGGAAAATAGATTGTAAAAAAAAATATATGTATTTTAATTTTTTGAGTGACCTTAAGCCCTTGACGAAATATATATTATTGAGTTAAAATATGTAATAGCAACTTGTAAATTAGACATTAGTTGAGAATATTCGTTTTAATATTTCTCTTTTTTAGGGCGATAAAGTCAACGCGTCTGAAGTTAAGGTCAAAAGACGTGTGATAATAAATAATCATATAAAAAGTAAAAAAAAAATGATAACATATTTTATAACAACAATATCAATTAAACAAAACATTAGAAGTCAAATAAGTCGTCCCTTATTGAGTCACAACTCTATCACTCCTAAGTATAATAAAGGTCCTAAAATTTTGGCTAAACTTTCGCTTTTTTGCGATATAATTAAAGCGTCTGAAGTTAAAGTCAGAAGACGTGTGATAACAGATAATCATATAGAAAAGTAAAAGAGAAAATACGTACAAAACGGATGAAAGGATAACATATTTTATTAAATATATGTATTAAACAAAACATTAGAAGCCAAATAGGTCCAAAATGAGACAATATTTTCAAAAAATAAAAATAAAAATTTGGCTAAAGGTATTGCAAAGGACATTTGGCTTTTGCATTTATCGAAAGGCCATATTTATAATTAGCAACCCCCACCTAATTCCAAGTCTATCTTTTGTAGTACAATTGTACAAATGTACAATCTAGGTGGTAAATAAATGGCACAATATTTATTATACTACTACCATATAGTCGTTGTTTGTCCAAAATTTAAGTATTCTGTACATACATGGAATAGTTAAATAATAATTGATTCCATTTATAGTTAGGGTTATTACATTATTGCAAGCCTAGGACATATGGTGTGGTTCTACAACTACTAGCTAGGTCTAAGAAAATTTTGAAATATCACATGCCAATATGGCTCCAATGAGCTCAATTTTTAAGATTATTAGTGATAAAGAAATGAATATCGGATCTAATCCAATCATAAAAGTTAACTCAAGAGAAAAATATTTTTTAAAGATCGTATAAAGAGATTAAATGCCACTAAATCCACTATTGTGGGTAAACAACATGCCCCTTTAAAATCAGGATTGAATATCTGAAGTTTGAATAATTTAGTTAAGGACACTATCGGATAAAAATAAATTGGAATGGGGCATATATTGCTAACATGATAAAAAATGAATTTTGATTCTAATTCAATCCAAAAACTAGCTCAATCGGAAAGAATTACCCAAAAACACAAAAAAATATAAGAAGAACAAATGTCCTTACAGATCGATGTGTGACTCAACAATAAGCCTTTTAACTTATTGTACTTTTGAATCACAGGTTCAAATCTAATACTCCCTCTGTCTCAATTTATGTGACACTTTACGTTTTTTGAAAGTCAAATAGTTTAAGTTTGATCGGAAATTTACGCATGAAATCTTCAATTTTTTTGAAATGAAATTTATATATTTGTAAACTACGTAAAAAGTACTATAAGTCACAACAATTGATAATTCAAAATGTTTAAAAGATCTATGAAAAATTTACGATCAAAGTTAAACTTGTTTGAATCTCGAAATCCGAAAAGTGACATAAAATGGGACGGAGGAAGTAGCTATTGAAAATAGAATATTTTTTTACATGTATCTATATCGTATGCATTTGAAAGTATTAGGTTCATGAGGATCCACGGCAGAGTCGCAGAGACCTATATATATGTATGACATCTAATGTAAACTGAATATGTTCAAAGATAATTACATGTATGAATCGTATCGAACCTCTTAGTGAAAGAATTAGTTGGCATTTGAACATAATTGGTTGAGGATTATAATAATTTTTAATTTTTTTTTCAATTAAATCAAAATTGTGAAAAAGATACATCTTACAATTTGTTTGCCATTTGATCAAAAGAGTTGAGCATATAAAGAAAATATCAGAAATTATCAAAACCTTATTTTGGGGAAAATTAAAGTTAAGTTAAAATTTAGATTCTCATTATTAAATTCAAAAAATAAAGTCGAATAAAAGGATATACTTTTAAAATGATTCAAACAGCCCTATTAAATTTGATTTTTCCAAAAGTCAAAGCCACTAATATTTGTGATTGGGTGCCAATAAAACTCATATTTGAACTGTATGAAATGTGAATAGCCAAAATACTACATCATTTCATACTAGTAGTCAATATTACTAATTAAAACAAAATCATTCCAAAACTTTTATCAAATTACAAATAAAAATAAAAATAATTTTTTTCTTAATTTTACTCTTGAAATTAGTTGTTTTCTGAAGTAATAATATTAATAATATTTTTACAAAATTAAATTAAATTAAAAAATATTTTTTTATTTATATTCCTAAAGAACGTGTGAAAGAAAAATATAATCGAATATATAATCTTTGTTAGTGGAGGGAAGAAAAAAAGGCAAGAATCTTGGACAATTTAAGATTCTCAAGGATCAGAATATCTTTATTTATTTATTTTCCATTGACAAAATAAGATAAGTTAAAAAAAAAAAAAACAAGAGAATATACTTGACCAATGAAATAGAAATAATATATAACATGCATGAGGGGCAATGTACTTTTTATTAAAAAATACAATACAATTTTTCTTGACCTATTATATTTAATATAAATCCAACTTAGCACTAAATAGAATATTAGTATCCAATGTTGCATATTCTTCTTATTCCTAGGAATATTCGGATTGGAACCATCCTTATCGAACCTTTACACTCGTAATAAAACTTTTTTTTCTTTTTAATAAGCCAACTAATGGGTTCACTATTCAGGTTTGAGTATTGTATATGAAAAAATATATTGAGGACGCATCTTTTCTTAATAGGTTATAGTCATATATAATATGACTATTGAATTAATTGATCATTGTATGAATATGAAAATTTTTTTATGTTACTAGCTCCTTAAAAAAATTGACCTCATTAAGAAGGAAAAAAAAAAGATATCAAAATAAATGTTTCTCTAAAATCTAAAGTAAAATTCTAGTCGGTCATCAAGATTTATTTATTTAATATTGAATAAAATTTGTCTTAACAACAAGCTAAGGTGATTAATATCAAAATTTTGACCACAAATTATGATGAATTGTTAGGATTTTCGTCACGAGAATTGTCGCAATAAGTTATGATGAATTTTTAGGATATTAGTTACGAGATTGTCTTAACAAATAAGTTATGATGATTGGTCAAGATTTTGACAATAAATTCTGATGAATTTATCTGGAGCTTTTTAATTAACATTTTTGCCTAAAAATTCTATCGAGTCATCAAGATTTGATTTCTTTGGCTTGAATACTGGACAATGCTACAAGCTCGTAAGGTACGAATTATATAAGGAACACTGAACATTGAGTAAATGATAAATTATGATAGGCTCGACTCTGACATCATCATAAAATATAAACTTTGAATATAACTTAACTGCAAAAGATAATTCATGAGGTAAAAATTGTTTAAAACAGTATGAAAAACAATCAAAAATTCTTAATTTTGTCATTGTGTGATGACTATAATCATCTTAATAAAATGATAAAAATACCTACTTCCTTTTTTAAAAAAAATTAATAAATTTCAAAATTCATTTTGTTATTTAATAACAACAATTGTCTTTTTGATTGGTATCGCAATCACCCTTTAATTAGGGATGGCAATGAGGCGGTACGGGACATGTTGAGCTTAACTTACAAAATTTTTAAGCCACCCCGATCCGTCCCACATAACAATTCTTTCATTTTCAACCCAAGCGTATAAATTGTTTAATATTTTTCCTTTTCTAGGTAAGATTGATACTAAAAATAAAATTCATAAAAGATAAATTTAGTTTTTCATTAAGTTATATAAAATTTAACAGATAATGACTTAAAAAATTATTTTTTAAAGGTCGGGAAGCATATAAGAAATTGTATTAGTTTTGATTGTACCATTTTCATTTCACTATATTGAATATTTTAGTAACTTTAATGAAATATATTACTGTAATAGATAATGCTCTATCACACTCTAACATGTAAAAAATTAAAATTAAATTTGAACCCATAAAAAATTGTATAGACATACAATCCGCCCCGCTCCACATTAATTTTTAAAAAACTCATTTTAACCTGCACATTTCTCTCCGCCTTACATCCGCTCCGCTCCATTACCATCCCTACCTTTATTTGGACATTAGTGCAAATATTCCCTGTTGAAAAAATGCAGCTTTTCGACATTGAGAAAAGTATATGATAAGTGATGAGTCATACAAAGAGGACGAGTAACTTCTACGCAATTAAATTTCCCATAAATATTCAATCACATCTAATTGTCTTTCTATTTAATTGATTATATACTATGATGTAAAATATTGCTCAAAAGTCAAGTCTATTAAATTATTTTTATTTTTATATTTGTTTTCTTCGGTTTGTGGGGTTTAAATCTAAACACCAAAAAAGAAAGAGGTGTTACCCTATTCAATTTTATTTGTCTATTATATTATTTTGAAATGTTTAATAATATTTGTTCCGTTTATAAAATTAATAAATAATTTATCATATTGTATCAATTTTATCCTTACTATTAAATCCTATTTCTTTTTCAATGTTTAAATCATTTATATTTAATAAGGGTGATTTGGTAAAATTTTTATCTATTATTTACTGCTTCTTAATTTCTATATTAAAGTAATAGTGGATAACTATTATTGGACAGGAGTATTAATCTCAATAATTTATTTTTTTGGAGTCAATTAAGTTGGTACAGTTGCACCACAGCTAGAGTAATTAATAAGAAACTAATTATTGTGGGAAAAAAAAAACAGTGGATTATTCCAAAACTATGGAATAATTTTTTAAGATATGTATTGACTTTTGATAACTTACCAAACATTATCTCCATTAATTGCTTTTTCAAAAATTATGCTGGATTCTCTCTCCTTTTTACAGTTGTGTACATAAAAGATTGAACTTCACACCAAGTTTATTAAGAAATATTCCATCCGTCTTAATATATTTATCACGTTTCATTTTTCAAAAATTAATTTGATTGATTTTTAGAGTTAAAGTAGATCAAATTATGCAATATTTTAAAATTAAAAATTGGAATATTAATAATTATACAAAAAATACTATAAATTGTATCTTTTCTCATATCAAAATGATTATTTTTTTTTAAAAAAAATATCTTAAAATATTAATCAAAATTCACATTGTTTCACTCTCAAAAATAATTCATGATTTCTTAATAGTAGTTTTTTTCCTTCAAGGATTCAACATATAAAATTAACATTGTAATTACATTAAAATTTCTCATTTTCAAAAATTATATTCCGCCTGTATGATCTCGTTCACCTCGTCGATTTTAAGTTCCTTCTACCCATAAAGACAAAACTATGTACATTTCATCCTCTCAAATTTTACTTGTAAAATTACGTTGAATTTATTATTGTTATCGTCATTGCCTTGGAATGGCTTAGGGGTTTGACTAGACCCCTACCGCGTACATTAAAATTTCTTATGCTTCAATAAAAAAAGGCTAAAAATAACCTAGGGTTCGTGTAGCTAGTGAAAATAATTTTGCTATAAAGTAAAGAATAATTCTGCTTAAATTAAACGCTATGCAAGATTTTAAAAAAATAAAAAATTCCACGTGTCATTTCTTTAATCCAAAACAATGAGAACCCACAATATTATTCAATCTTAATTACTGTCATTGTCAAAATGCGTCTGAAAGATCCTCAAAAGATATCACAAAAGATATATAGTATTTTAAAAAAAATATAAACTAAAAGAAACAAATAAATACGATAAGTTTTTTTTTTTTCTAACAAGACCGAAAAATCAACTCTATATGACTTTCTACATTTATAGTAGAAAATAGGAAAAATAAAAATATATTACAAAAAAATTTCTACACATTTTTTTTAGTAAGCTGGTGAAGCAGTAGTTGTATGTGTAGAAGAGGACGTTGCCGGAGAATTCGAATGCACACCGCCACAGTCAGAGTGACTGTGGCTCCCGTCGCGCTTGGAGGAGCGCTCTAAGCGCGACAACTTCAGGGTTCCACCCGATGCATGATCATGGAGTGGACCCTTTGGATGAGTGGCAATAGGAGCATAGATTCCATTTGAGTTGGCAACTCCCGAAGCTTCGCCCGAGGCCGCTGGTGCTGCAGCGGCCATCGCGGCGTATTCTGGTGGTGGGACCCATATTCCTCCGACGACCACGAATTGTGGTGGTTGTTGGTTGTTGTTGTGAATTGATGAAGGACTAGGTCTTCTCGTGTGTAATCGATATTTCTACATGAAAAGACAACAAACGATATTTAGGTCATGCATTCATGTAAAAAAGAAATTTTACACTATCAAATCACGTAAAAAAATAATTGTACATTTTAATTTGTAATTAGTGGTAAATAACTTGGAAAGTTGTACATCATATATGTTGCTTGATTTGGTATCCATATAAAAGTAGATTTGTACAAAGAATTTTAGAAAGCTTACTATAGTTACTAAATTCAAAGTACCTTTTGATTTTTAGCTCATCTAAAGATAATATATACAGCTACATTTACTAAATTTAACTAAACCAAATCTCAAAATTTGTAGATTTTCTATAACAAAAAATATATATTGTTATTTAGTTACGTAACGGCAGTAACAACAACAACAAACTCAATATAATTTTATAATCTTACTTCCATTCTAAGAATATAAAAAAATTATTTTCGATAAATAATCGACTGAAAATATGTATTTACGTATGAATTTAAAAGAAAAATATATGTATATAGGAAGTAAAGGTGTAGTTATCCAAAATACTTGAGTCTATCTATACAAAATAATCCAAGTTTGTACTAGAATTTGTTGATGGACCCCTAATCAATTTTGCACTACCAAACAAAAAATATAAAATACCCAATTTCCAAATTTTGATATACATCAAAGTTTTTCATGTTTCACATTTGCCAAAGATAAATAAATACTTTTTTGAAAAAGAAAGGGGCACAAAAATAAATAAATAAATATAAAGACAAAATCTAGAATATTCATTAATCATTTAAACAAACCTGTAAATGACTTTTAACTTCATCATTAGTGAGTCCATCCACCTTCATTAACTCCCTAATTTGTTTTGGTGTAGCCACTGCAAAACAAAATTAAATACAAAGGATTACGACGGATAATTATTATAGCTTAAACAGTAAAATTCGTTTCAAATTAAAAAATATTACTTATTTTTCTTTAAAATTATTACCATGAGAGCCACCTAGTTGTTGTAAGGCATGTAAGAATCTTCTATGTAACTCTGGAGACCAACACCTTCTTTGTTTTCTTTGTCCATCTTTATCTTCTTTCTTAGTTCCACCGCCATTTTCGGCGGTGGAACTCCCTGTCGCCGCCAAAACAACGCCACTAGTTGGCGTTGTTTCTATGGCGGCAACGGCATTTTTCTCTTTCTTGAAAGGATGAAATGCTCCTCCACTTCCATTTTTCTTCACTTCCACAACCGACACCTTTTTAGGTGTTAATTCCTAAAATACCCCCACAAAAAAAATTAGATAACAAAATAATAATAAAAAGAAAAAATTCAAATTTTTTTCAAAATTGTGAAATTAATTACCTCTTTTGGGGTGGGATCTGAAGTTTGATTCCAAAGCTGAACAGATCTAAGCCAATCAGATTTTTTATTTTTTGTATCCTTAGAACTAGTAGAATTACTAGTATTATTATTATTATTAATAATAAAAGATTTTGATTTATGAGATTGATTTTCTTCATCATCTTCTTCTTCATCTTCATCTTCATGAGAAAATGTGCTTTTTAATGGAATAAATTCTTCCAAAACAGGAACATCACTAGATGTATGTTCATCATCAGAACATTCAGTAGATTGTGCATTAAGGTTGTATTCTGTTGTTGTACCAGATAATTGTTGCTTGTAAGTTTCAATAGCTGCACATGAAATTAAATTAATATTAAAATCACAAAAAATAGAAAATAATGTTTTGTTATTTTGTTTGTATAAAGCATATAAATAGAAAATTAAGAAATGGGGTTTCATTATTTTTGTTTGAATCAACATGTAACGCTTGGTCAAGTGGTTAAACACCTTCATTATCAACCAATAGATTGAGTATTCGAGTCATGCTAGAGGATAAGTAAAATAAAATTTTAAAAAAAAATCACAAAAATGAAGAAAACTAAGAAATAGGGTTTTGTTATTTTGATAAATAGTATAGAATCTTGATGAATAAACCCTTTGGAACACTAAATTTTATCTTTACCACATTAAACAAAAAGAAGAGTCACAAAAAATGAAGAAATCAAACAAATGGGGTTTTATTATTTTGTTTGAATAGTATAAAATCTTGAAGAAGAAATTCACAAAAAATGAAGAAATGGGGTTTCATTATTTTGTTTGAATACTACAAATCTTGAAACAAAAAAAATTACAAAAATGAAGAAATGGGGTTTTGTTATATTGTATGGATTAGGATAAAAATCTAAAAAAAGTGAGTTACTGAAAAAAATAAATTACCTTGAGTAACAAGTTCAAGACAAAGTGGAAGTTCTCTAGAGAAAACTTGAATTTTTGTTCTTTCTTGTTCAAGAGCATCAATATATTGTTGACATCTCTCCATTTTCTCTGAAAAATTGTTGTTGCTCATCATCTTCTTTGTAAAGAAAAAGGAATTTTTCTTTGAAATTTTCCAGCTTTTGTGAGATGATTTAATTGACCTAAGAAGGAAAGTATGGAAGAAAAATAATTGTTTATTTATTATTATTATGCAAAGGCTATAATGAGAGAAATGAGGGGACCAAGAAGGAGGATTTTAAATGAGAGAGTTGATTTGTTTTGTTATAAACATAGAGAGATCCGGAATGGGAAATTTAAAGAATAAAGGGATCTAAGAAGAATCATAAAAGGGAATAAACTTGGTATATAAGAAATAAAAAAAGATTTTAATCTTGGTACATGTAGAAACATCTAGCTAGACCAGCAAGTCCTTTGCTCTTGAATAATGGTTTCGAGTTTGAGTTCTGAAAATGAAAAATAGTTGAGATAAGCAATGTTGTTTTGGTAAGAATTCTATTCTATGTCTTATGATTTTGGATTAATATAACCCGTATCATTAAATTATATTATAAAAAATGTGATAGGATGAAAGAGATTTCGAATTTGAATATAAAGATGGAGAAATGTTTAGTAAGAAGGAACGTTTTTCCTATTATGAGTCATGCACAATACGAATATGGATTACTCTAACCAATATCATAAATTATAAAGAAGTGTGGTTGACGGATAAAGTTCATTCACGATTTCAAGTGTGAACCTTCAAAAGAAAGAAATTTTTGGTAAGGAGCGTTTTTTCTTAGAATTGAATTAATCAGAACAAAAATATTCACTACAAAAGTCTAAAACTAATTAGCCAAGAGCTTCATCACTAATTCGTTACTAAATCACTCTTTCAACTTTAAATAAGATTGGTAATGAATTTTGTTGTTTAGCTACATAATTTATACATCATTAATTCGTATTTTTTTAAACGTAATGTAATATCAAATAATATGGATCAAGCTGTTCATTCCTTTGTTCTTAATCAAAAATCTCAAATTCATATCTCAAAAAAAAGAACTTCTGAATAGAGAATGTTTGCCTTGATAATGGACTTATTAAACGTAATTCCAATTAGTCTGAAACAATAAATTTTAAATACTGAATAACTCAAAAAAAATATTTTAATTTTTTTGGAAAGGTGGTGCGTGGGGAGAAGGGTCGAGGTCGGGGCGTCGCGTACGAAACGAATCTTTGATGGGTTAGGTTTCATGCTTTTTAGAGAGCTGTGAATATTCGAAAGAGTGATTCTTATATTATATGATAAAATAAATAAAATAATGTGTGCTGGCATTGACGTTACATATTACACTATCAAGATAAGATCAAACTTTTTTTACTCTTTTGTCCTTCTAGATTATAAAAGTCACATTTAACATACCTACTACTATTTCTCATTTTCCCACTTAGGGAGTAGAATTAGTGTTGGGGAAATGAATTACAACAAGTAGAATCGAACTTTCACCAATAAGGTAAAAATTTAAATAATCGATAAATTAATAAGCTATTAAGATTTTTAAAATTGGTATTATTATACTCCTTCCATTCACTTGTATTTGTCACTTTTTTAATAAATAAATGTTCATTTTTACTTGTTACTTTTGACATATTAAGAAAAGACAATTAGAGTATATTTTTTCATGTTTACTCCCAGCATTAAATACTCTTTCTTCTAATCATTTTTCAAGACTTAATGCTAAACAACATTTAATAGAGATAGTTTGGTAAAAGACCTAACCAATAATTATTTTCTTAATGGGCATGCCAAGACAAATATGACAAGTAAAAGTGAGCGAAGCGAGTATTATTTTATCACTTCTTTTCTAATGTTAACTAGCACAAATTATAACACACTAGGTATTTATGGAGTCAAATCTATATGAGGAACGTGTATTTTTTTAACTGCTATCACATGCTATAGTAAATTTACTTTAGAAAATATTAATAGAGTTTTAAGACATACGTAGCAAGGTAATATTACTATACAATTTGATAACTTGTCACCATTTGAACATCTTAATATTATCAATATACACTACACATTTGTACAACTAACAATACCTTAACCTCATGGAGTCTCAAGTTCATTTCTTATATCAATAAATGAATTGATGAACAAACTAACTTTGCAACATTAATTCACTAAACAAAATATACAAATTGGGTAAATGTAGAGATGAAACAAAAATTGAGGGGCTTCACTAACACTAACAAACCCAAAAAAAAAAAACTATAGGTCAAAAATAAAAAATGTACAAATATGAAGGGTCAAAATGTAATTTAACAAAAGCCACCCTAGAACTTTCTTTTTTGCTTGGAATATACTCCGTTTCTTTGGCTCAGAATAATCACGACAACACTTCAAAAACTTCAATGAATCTTTCCAACGCGCGTGTAAGCACGCGCCATCCACCTCGACTATGATTTATTTTTTTTTGAAAAAAAAATTGAGAGTAGGAAAAGAGAGATAAGACGAAATTACAAGATGAAAAATCAAACATCTATATATATTTATAAAGCTGGATAATAAGTCCGCTGATGTGGCATAGCTCATTGGCAAGTATTATTATTTCTCTATTTTATCAGAATTTTGAATTTTTTTCTTCAATTTCTGTTAAAAAGTTTTTATAAAAAATTACCCTCTTTCTTTATTATTAGCATTTATTGCAGTTAGTGAATAATTCCAATACTATTTAACAATTATTTAATTGAAGAAATTACGTGTCATATTAATAAGGAAAGGGAGTAATTTTACCATGTTATTAATAAGGGAACGGAGTAATTTTACCGTGTTATTAATAAGGAAAGGGAGTAATTTTAGTTAGCTGTTACATTTGGAAGAAAAAGTTATTTTAAATAAATGCAATAAATGCTACTAATAAAGAAAGAGAGTAATTTTTTATAAAAACTTTTTAACAGAAATTGTTGGTATTATATTACAAAATAATTGGAATTAACTATATATT